>CABHPH010158490.1:29938-47438 GCA_902168325.1 Peromyscus nudipes | reverse complement strand
AATCGTAACCACTGGATGTTGCCATGAAGCTCCCATTTCTCCAGATTTCCAACACAGCTGGTTCTCCACTGCCTTGGGACAGGTGGCAGTTCCTTTAGTTAGTGCCCTGTGATACATTTATCACATATTTGCAGTCATGATATGTACTAAATTCATACATTCAAAACATACAGTCAAATGCCTAACAAGATGTTTGAATTGTGAAGGATGCAAAAATTAAGGCTAAGTGTGGAAGTAACCAGGGTTGCTCTCTTTGATATGGGCATATTCTTTTTTAATGTAAAGCAGGCAGAACTCTGCACTGCTTTTATTTTTACCATCAAAATATTAAACAGGCATAAATAATAATACTTAGGATGCGTGACTTAAATTTTGGAGCCTACTCATGACCATTTTATAGACTTTAAAATGACCAGAGACCACCCCAAGTTATTGAGGTGAAGCCCGCAATATTGCCTAGACTACATGACTCACATTTGAGAAAGGTGTTTCTGGAATTATTGTGCCTTAAATAATTCATGTTTGCATTCTTTAAAGAGGAAGCTTTCTAAAGGGCTGGGTAGATGACTCGGTGGGTAAGGTGCATGCTTTCCAGCCTGACAGCCTGCGTTTGACCTCAAGGATACCATGGTAGAAGGAAAGAACTGACTTCTACAAGTTCTTCTCTGACCTCCACATACATGCCATGATGTATACACCAAGTGTGTGTGTGTGTGTGTGTGTGTGTGTGTGTGTGTGTGTGTGTGTGCATTCACTAAATGGGAGCTATTTATTTTCTAAATGTGTATACCTTTGTTTAGAGGGAATTTCAGGAGCAGAAGCCTTCTGAGTTTAAGGACACAGCACCTGGTGTAGTCAGGCTTCATTGTTGCAATCAGCATGCTTCGTCCATTTCCTTAACTCCCAATTTTACAATAGGAGCAATTCCACTGTGAGGGCTAATGTTACTGTTACCATGGAATTTCTTGAGGACAAAGACATTTGAATTCATGAAACATAATTTTAATAATAACAACCAGGTATGCCTTATGGCTGAATTGTTACTTCAGTTCTAGGCACAAATGCATCATTGAAACATGACATCTTAGCAGCATCTGGTAAGACACTTGGAGACAAGAAGACAGCAATCTGCAAATTCATTACCAGTTGTTCTCAATGGTAATAGCTTATAAAGTTACAGAACTGCTGAATAATTTTGTTTTAAAGATTGGTAGCCTGTAGATACAGCTCAGTTAGTTGAAGACAGTTTTACCACCAAGGCAGACAACCTGAGCAGGATCCCTGGGGTGGACACACACTCCTGCATGTGCATGCACACACACACACACACACACACACACAAATAAATACATGATAGATAGATAGATAGATAGATAGATAGATAGATAGATAGATAGATAGATAGATATAAACATTTAAAAAAATAAAAGGGTTACTGACTTTGGAAATGGCCATTTGGGTAAGAAAGATCAATGCACAAGCATGACAACCTGAGATTAAATCCCTAGGATCCACATAAAAAGCCAAGCATGGTCATATGTGTGGGTATAACCCCAGCACTGTGAGGGGCACTGGTAGGAATATCTCTGTAGCTTGCTGGCTGCCTGCTACCTTTAGGTTCAATGAGAGACCCTCTGTCAAAAGAATAAGCTGGAGAATGATAAAGTAGGGTACTCAACATCCTCTTCTAGTCTATACACACACACATGCGCACATGCCCACACACGCGCACACACACAGGATAGTGGATATTTACATATATAACATATGTACACAAGAGATTGGATGTAGATGGGAAAAGGCCTGTTCGTGTTGTGAGTAGCCTGGGTAGGCGAAGATGAAGCACCTCAGAACTCAGTAGCCCTGTGCTGCTAGAATGGAGTACACGACACAGCCAGCACACTGCCACCTCTTGTCCTTCAGTGTACTGCATTCCCATGACCACCTTGCTTTTTCACTCTCCAACACATGTGTGCCCACACCCCCAGTGTTCTAATTAGAAGACCAGTTACTCCCCGTACTTCACTGAGAAAACAAAGCCATCCCAGCAGAGCCTGCTTTAACACGGAATGTAGACTTCCCACACCTACTTACATCAGCCCTGAAACGTTTGTCTTCCCAAACAGATGTTTCAGAGCTCTTTCCCTCTCCTCTTTTGAGGATCATTATAGTCTCAGCAATCAGGTGAACTGAGTCCACAAAGTTCAAATAACTTTGCTCCACTCCACAAGTCTTCATGCTGCTCCACTCAACTTCACTCCTGGAAAGGTTTTCTGTAAATTCTTCACCTTCATGTTCATTCTCTAGGTTCATCCATTGGGGTTTATTCTTTGTTATTTAATAAATCTGTACTGACCTGAGCACAGTTCATTGTCCTTTTTCATGGTTTATCAGAAGGTCTCCACTGTGTCAACTCTTCCACTGCCTTCTTTAAGGCATCCCCCTGTCTCAGAAAACCCTCTGCTACTACCTTCTGCAAAACATTTTCAGTGTCTATCCAGAATGGCTTCTTTCTCCTAAGCCATCAAATGTTTGCTTCTCCAAGACTCCCTCTTCTCTTGTTTCTCTACACTTTTCAGGAAACTGTTATCTCCATCCAGGTAATACAATAGAAATGTTAATAACATCTTTTGAGATAGTTGTAGATTCACATGTGATTATAATAAGCAACACAAAGAGGTCTTATATATACACTACCTGTGTTTTTAACCAATGATAAGATCTTGTAGAATTATAATTTATCACAAAAAGGTATCAAAAGTGACATAGTCAAGATACAAAAATGATTCTCCCCATCACATCCCTTATGAAGCTCCTGTACAGGTGCACCTGGCTACCTCTCATCCTCAATCCGACTCCATCCTTATTCATGATAGTCTTCCATCTATTCTCCCTTTCTACAGTGTCGTGATGTCAAGAATGTTATATAAATAGAATCATCCTGAATGTACAATTTGAGGATTTTATTTTATTTTTTTACTGTAATATAATTATCTGGAGAGTCAATGCAAGCTGTTGTGTTTTCAAAGCTGTGCCTTTTGATTGACAAATAACATCCCACAATCTGAGTTTAGTACAGCTTGTGGAGCCATTCATCTGTTGAAGGACATCTGGATCCCTTAGGGTCTCCAACTACTAGGACTAAAGCTGCTGTCAACAACTCATGTGTGGAGTTCATGAATATGAGTCTGCATTTCTCTGCGACAAATGCCCAGGGCTATAACTGTTGGGTTACAGGGTAGCTGTATATTGTTGCTGATTTCAACAAGATGATGACAAACAGTTTTTCAGAAATGAAAATAATGTGCCAAAACGAGACATTTGACACACACTTCTACCAACAATGTATGAGCAGTTCAGTTTTTCCACATTCTTGTCGTTTTTCACTCATACTGCTTGGTGTCTTCTGTCATCCATTGCAGGTTTAATCTGCATAAAGGCAAATCATGTTGAATATCTTTTCATGTGTTTGTTGATCATCTTCATACCCTTGGACATGAAATGTCTCTTCATATCTTTTGTCTGTTTTCTAATTATATCATTTGATTTTTAACTATTGAAATTTGAGAATATTTTTATATCCTTCATGCTAATTATTTGTTGTCTATTATCATTTTCAAGGATCATTTTCCAGATTTTAGATTGCCTTTGCACCCTTTTAACATTGGGTTTTACCAATGTCACAAACATGCTTAATTCCAGAAATGATGTGTCTGACTCTCAGTCCCCAAAACTTTCTCTTATATTTATGACAGTTTTAGAGCACTGTGCTTTATGTTAATCTTTAGTTTGTTTTTGTTTTTAGCTAAGAGGGTTAGATCAAGATGTATGTATGTCTCTGGATACCCAGTTGTCCAAAGGCTACCTATTGTCCTTTGAATTGTGTCCACAATATCATCAGGAAACAGTTTGCCATGTTTGGGTAGTCTCTTTCAGAGCTGTACATTCTATTCTGCTGACCAACATGTGTATTCTTTCACTGGTGCCCAGTGATCGCACCCTGCTGGGAGGTAAGGGTGCCACCTTGCAGCCTGGTAAGATGTGATGTCTAGGTGTGTAGGTAGAATTGAAATCACTATTTCTTCTAAAATTATTTGGCTGAGGAGATTGATTTTCTTTTAAAATATTATATTTTATTAGGCTTTCCTTTTTGGTTCTTTATTTAGAGAAAACAGGCTTTCCTGATTTTGTTTTTGTTTGTTTTCTGTTGTCTGAATCTGTTGATATTTCCATATCACCAACTTCTTTGAGTTCATATCTGAAATTTGTGAGGCAAAAGACACTTAAGAAACTTAAAATCACATTGTTTCTTGAGTCCTGACATCACTTGATGGTATGTCTGTCTTTTTCAGAGACTAATGAGAGCATTAGCATAAGGAAAGACAGTAGTATGACTCTAAGAAATTTACCTCCAGCTTAGATCTTTTGTCTAAGGTCCTGAAACATGTGTTCTGATCTTGGTCATCTGCTTTGGTGTAAGTTTCCAAGGCACTCCAGTGTAACATGGATACAAATGTCAGTCACTCTGAATGATGCTCTTCAGTCTTCCTGCTACACATGGAGGAGAACCTACTTGACATCACTGTTTCCTCCTTTTCTAAGCTATCACATCTTCTCATTTATTATTTTGGAACATGTTTTAAGTCTTTCCACTTCTCTGGATCTGTATGCTACAAACCTAATCCTAACATAAGCTATTATCATATGAGATTAAAACTTTTTACAAAAACATAGCTCATCTGATCTTTCCAAATTATACCCTTCTTATCTCTTCATATTGCAGATAGAACAATCTTTCCATAGCTTTATTATTGTTCCTTGATATGTTTAAATTGCCTATGTACCAGTGTTATTTTTGTAGGGGGGGAATAAGGCAGGGTCTCATGTTTACCAGGCTGGCTACAAACTTACTATGTAGCCAAGATAACCTTAGACTCCTGATCCTCCCAACTCCACCTCTCTAGTTCTGGGATTACAAGCATGCCCCACCACGCCCATGTTTATGCAGTACTGGGAGTGGAATTCAAGAATTTGTGTATGACAGGCAACTATCAACTGAGCTGTATCTCCAGACTCTAACACAATGACTTTGAAAGCACTTCACTCTCCCCTAGAGGCCTTGCACATTCTATTACAGAGGCTAAGTCAATGCCTACTGGTGGTTAACTGTAGTGCTGTGACATTTGAGAGCCACCCCTCTAGGTTCAAGTCACCTATTGAGCAGCAACAGATCCTAAATGTCTGAGTCCTTAGTGGAGACATCACTGGTAAACCCTTAGGACAATGATCTCAGTGCACTAACGACCTTGCACAGAAATATGTCCGCCGTATGGCTACATGGGGAGCTGACACAAAAGTAACAGCAAATGTCAAATATAAATAGCCTATTGTTCCTTGTATTGAACAAATTTATCTCCTTAATAGTTACTATGTGCTTAAAATATACCCTTGCATTTCCAAGGATATCAGCATTTTCAAATCACCGAGCCACTCCTTACGTCTGCTGGAAATCTAGAATACACTCTCAGCATTTTCACCCAACGCTAGTTTTGGAGACAGGCTAGTCGTACGTTTGTGCAAAAGTTAATTTTGGAAACAGAATGACAGAATCGTAACAAGCTTACTGTGTGGTCTTCCCACATAAGTGTTAAATTATCACTGTTCACTATGTGAGCTACTTTTATTTTCTGTATGTAGCAGAAGACCATAAGCATATTGTTTCAGATGTGAAGGCCATATAAAGGAAGGAGGAATACTTCCCTCTGTCCTGAAAAGTACACATTTCACTTGGGGCTTTGAAAAAAATCAAGACTTTCAGCAAGGAATAGGTTATATTGAGGAAGATTTCTTTTAAAAACTTTGACATATTGTATTTATGCTGCATGAATGCATGCAAGTATGTGTGTGCCTGGGTACACATGTAGAAGTCAGAGGACAAGTTGGGGAAGTAGATTCTCTCCTTCCATCATGTGGGTCTTGGGGATCTAAGGCGGCTCTCCAGGCTTGCTGAGAAGTGCCTCTACCCACTGAGCCATCTTGCCAGCCATGGAAGATTTATCACAAGGAAAACATCTTTATCACTGAATCAGCATCAGAAAAAAGGAGAGTAAGAGGGAAGGAGAGAGGGAAGGTGAGAACACACACACACACACACACACACACACACACACAGAGAGAGAGAGAGAGAGAGAGAGAGAGACTGACTGACTGACTGACTGACTGACTGACTGACTGACAGAGGGAAGAGAAAGGGGTATAGGTAACAAATACAGTTGAAAGGGTCAGAGAAGAGAAACAAAAGCAGATTCAGCTCTGACAAGCACCAGAGAAGCAACAAATCTGGAAAACAATTTACGTCCTGGATTTCTAATAACACAAAACTTCAGAGAGAGGCCTCAAGCCCCTAAGTCTATGATCTAGAATTAGGTTCACTTTTGAGTCAGTTCACAAAGCACAGCGCAGCTGAAGCTTGTGTAATGTACAGGGACCAGATGGATCCCTTGCTGTATCTAATACTTCCTTTCATTTACAGAAGAGTTCTTGTGTAATTCTTATTTTTATAAAGTTTATTGAAAGTGAGCAAAAAATATAAAAAGGGAATCTTTTATTTTGTTGGGCTCCCTAAACATTTTGACTGTGATATTTACACAGTGAAATCTCTCTCTTCAATATTATTGTCACTTTACATTTTTCTCTAATTTGGATGTTTCTCTCAGGTACTTGAGCTTCTTGTGGGTTTTCTGCACCTGATTTACCATGGCAGGTACCAGAGAAGAAGGAGGTGTCATTTCATGGAGAGAGAACCACAAGTTTCTAAGAGAAATCAGTTTGGCCAGTTGTAGTTTTAACAGCTGAAAAGAGGAAAATGTGTCTGCCTCTGTGGTGATATTGTGTTCCCCAAAATATTGTGCACCCTAATAAACTTATCTGGGGTTAGAGAACAGAACAGCTACTAGATAGACATAGAGACCAGAAAATGGTGGCATACACACCTTTAATTCTAGCATTCCAGAGGCAGAGAGCCTCTGGATCTCTGTGAGTTTAAAGCCACACTGGAAACAGCCAGGCATGGTGACTCACTCCTTTAATCCCACGAAGTGAGCCTTTAATCCCAGGAAGTGATGGCAGAAAGCAGAAAGGGTATATAAGGTGTGAAAACCAGGAACTGGCTGGTTAAGCTTTTAGACTTTTGAGAAGCAGTTCAGCTGAGATCCATTTGGATGAGAACTCAGAAGCTTCCAGTCTGAGGAAACAAGATCGCTGGGGAACTGGCAAGGTGAGGAAGCTGTGGCTTTTTCTGCTTCTCTGATCTTTCAGCATTCACCTCAATACCTGGCTCCAGGCTTGTTTTTATTAATAAGACCTTTTAAGATTCGTGCAACATGCCACATTAGAAATGTTCAAGAATTGGTAGGATTTTAGACTCAAAAACTACTTCCAAAGCTTAATTCGTAGTAAATATAGTATAAGATAGAAAAGAAAAAATGTAGATTTATTTCTGATTATAGAAGTCTAGGATAGTTATGGTAGTTTGAATGTAATTGGCACCCATAATCCCATAATCTCATAAGGAGATGCATTATTAGAAGGTGTGGATTTGTTGGAGTGGGTCTGGCCTTGTTGGAGGAAGTGTGTCACTGTGGAGGCAGGCTTTGAGGTTTCATATACTCAGGATACTGCCCAGTGTCTCAGTCAACTTCCTGTTGCCTACAAGATACAGGACACTCAGCTGTTTCTCCATCACCATACCTGCCTGCATGCTGCCATGCTCCCCACCATGATGGACTGAACCTCTGAACTGTAAGTGAGGCCCCTCAATTAAACATTTTCTTTATAAGAGTTGCCGTGGGCCAGGTGGTGATAGTGCACACTTTTAATCCCAGCACTCAGGAGGCAGAGGCAGGCGGATCTCTATGAATCCAAGACCAGCCTGGTCTACAGAGCGAGTTCCAGGATAGGCTCCAAAGCTACACAGAGAAACCCTGTCTCAAAAAAAATAAAACAAAACAAATAAAAAAATAAAATTGCCGTGGTCATGGTATCTCCTCACAGCAATAGTAAAGCCCAACTAAGACAATATTCCTAAAACTCTGCTGAAACACTGGTGCATAAGGCACTTTTCTATTGCTGTGATAAATGCCAGGGCCAAAAGCAGCTTAAAGAATAGAAAGGTTTGTTTTGGCTTATGTAGATGAACGGTCTTGCTAAATAAGAAACACAGAGCCAATGCAGAGATGAAAGCCCAAGAGGTCAGAGCTAAAAACCTTACCCTTCTCTGCTGCTGTTGTCCTCTTCAGCAAGAGACCTACTTCCTGTCTGTTTGTCCTTTTTATTGACTTTCTATTCTACCTTCTCATTGGTTGTAAACCCAACCACATGACCTCCTCGTCACTGCCTGTCTGTACAGACCTCCAGGTCTTCTATGGTTGGTATTGAGATTAAAGGCGTGTGTCTCCAATGCTGGCTGTATCCTTGAACACACAGAGATCTACTTAGCTCTGCCTACCAAGTGCTGGGATTTAAGGTGTGCGCCACCAACGCCCAGCTTCTGCTATGGCTTGCTATTAGCTCTGACCCCCAGGCAACTTTATTTATTAACATACAAATAAAATCACATTTCAGTACAATTAAAATATCACCATAGGCTTATGGTTCCAGTGGGACAGAATCCCTTATAGTGGGGCAGGTGTGGCATGCTGGCAGAGCAGGAAGCTGGCTGGTCATATTTTCATATATCAATACACAGCAGAGAGAGAATAAAAAGTGAGGTAGGGATCTCAAAGTCCACCCTCGGAGATGTATTCCCTCCAGCAGGGCTCCACTTCCTAAAGATTCCATAACATCCCCCCAAAAACACCACCAACTGGGGAACATGTATTTAAATCATGAGCCTATGGAGCACATTTATTCTTCAAACCATTACACTTAGTGAGAGTGGAAACTACAAGGGTACCGATCTATCAAATGTACAACAAAAGAAAAGGTCAACCTAAGGGCCCGTGTAGTCAAGCAGTTTATAGTGATAAACCAGGATTAAATTAAATCTTAAAGTAAAAAGTGGGAGCTGATGGCATTTTTTTAGTAAAAAGATAGAGGGGAGGCTTAGCTGTGACACGATTCAGCTCTGCAAACACTCTTGGCTGTTTGAAGACTTACAATAACATACAACACTGATATCTAAAGTGTACTGAGAGCTTTCCATGTGGCAGTAAGTGCTTTCTGCCATTTGAGCTGTGTGATCCTCTCAGTGATACCAATAATCAAGTGTCCCCACCCATTTGGTGAAGAGTGAGATCCAGAAATGGAGATGGTAAGTGTCTCACCAAGGACAAGAACTAGTGATGCACAAAACCCAGACTTGAGATCTGGATCATGGGGCCTGCAGCCTGGGCTCTGTGCATGGATCCTCTCCCAGCTGTGGCATTCCCTGAGTGCACAGTGCCCTCCATGAGCCAGGCACATAAATGTTTCCCATGTTGGGCCCCTCAGGAAGTCTAACAGCTGAGTGTTTGGTACCAAATTTAAACTCAAGAAAATGAAGTCACAGCAAGTTCAAGATTAGAACCTGTGCTTTTATCTTGTGTTTCCAACATCTCTTCTCCCAGCTTTGCTGAAGTGTGGACCCAAAAAGTGCCTCATAGAATGAGTGGGAAAGCCCAGGAGCAAAATTTAGTGATCACAGTTTGAGACGTTACAGTTGGCACTTGAGAGGTTCTGCTCAGTGCCGGGGCTCAATACATTTTATTGAATATATTTTGGGACAAAGAAAGGCAAAGTAAGCCAAGTGAAAGTTTTCAGTACTCTGACTTCTCTTGATAGCATGTATTATGAAAAATATAAACTTTATTATTTGATACTGAGACCAGGCTAGCCTGGAACTAAACATGTAGTCTAGGCTGGCCTCAAGCTCACAGTCTGCCTTAGCCTCTGGAGCACTGTGATTCACAGCTGTGAACCACAGTGCCCAGATTTAAAGTCTCACATCAGAACAACCACAACCAAATGCTATTTCAGAAAATGCTTTGTCTCTAACCAGAGTCCCCTGTCTGAGAGTGCTCGAAAAACTTTTTCATTTGAGTTCTCATACTTCAGAAAGGTCTAGTTGAGTCATATTGGTGGGATTTGCAGCTCGACTACCTTTTTATTAAAACAGCAAAGCCTGTATCAGCATAGGACACTATTCTTTCTAAAGTGTCCCTGAACTACCTTTCAATTCCCTCAGTTGTAACTTGGTGCAATCCTACTTGAACCTAGACTGTCACATTTAAAACATACTTTATTCTAGTTTACCTACGTCTGTGTCCCCATCTAGATGCTGTTGAAGACTGTAAGACAAGCTGGTGTGAAGTCCCCCTCATTGATTTAACTGCCGAGACCTCATCAGCTAAAGACACCTCTGGTCCTCCCCACCTGCTTCTCTTAGAGACGCTAACACCAACACCTCATCTCAGGGTTATCATGTCTCAAATAACAATTTGGGAAATTTGACCTGTTTTTCCATCCCTTGGACTACAGGGGGCAGTATGACTTGTGTGAAAACACGGTCTGCAATGTCTTTGTGTGCTCAGTGTTTTTACTGAGTCATGTATGAAATGAATTATGGCTATCTTTTAGAAAACACCCTGTTCGCTAGGCATATGACAGTGAATTGATTACATCTGTTGTTGTTGTTGTTTCATAAATTATCTTCTGGAAGAATTTGTTATTATAATATCTTAACTTTTATCCAAACTCTCATCCTAAGGAGTCTACCTTCCAAGGGAAGAAAATGGTTTTTAAGGCACTGTAATGTTGAACTCGAGTTCTATCATCTCAAAATGCATCAGTAAATATACTTTCAGTAACGACGTTGCGCAGCTCTACCTTGTGCTGTTTATAGAGCCCATCGTCCCTCAGTAGACACATTCCGTCCAAGTGTAATTGGGAATTAATTTGAGACAGTATAGATGGATGTCGTAGCAGTCTTTACGCTTTCTTCTCTACTGCAGCCAAGTTATTCAAAGCCCTCAATTACTAAGTTCTTTCACTGATCCACAATGACCCACACTGGACTAACATCGACAGGAAATACATTGTGGTAACTACCTACGATAGCCCTAAAAACCACATCTTCTCCTCATGACTGCTAACTGTTTTTATTTATAGGGACCGAGCCCCTTTCATTTTTACTTCAGAGATGGAGTACTTTATTACCGAGGGTGGAAAAAATACACAGCATTTTCAAGACTTTGTGGAGCTTTGCTGCAGAGCTTATAACATTATCAGGAAACACAGCCAGCTGATCCTGAGCCTTCTAGAAATGGTAAGTCCCTTGGAGAAATAACAACAGTCCTGAGCTTCATTTGTGTCTCCTCCAGTGATCTATTTCTCCTAATGGGTTGGAGTTTCCCCAAAGAGCTTTTAAAACAGAATGGAGTGAGCAGCAAAACACGTTTCTTGACAATTCAATGTTAATTTATAGTTGTCCCATCTGACGTTATCATCATGGCACTGGTGGTGCACTCAGCGGGGATTCCCGTGTAGGGTTGACTAAGGTTCAAGGAAAGTCATTTTTAAAATAACATCTTTGGTTGCACTGTCCCTTTGTTAAAACTGCCTCAAAATTATTGATTTGCACATGATGTCAGCCTCATGATGTAGATGATGGAGATTCATCCTGGCTTCCTTGTCTCAATATCTATCTGCCTTTGAGCACATGACCACTATTCAGATTAAGAAATGTAGGGTCAAGAATACAAACTCTGGGGTTGGAAAGATGTCCCAGTGATTTAAAAACACAAACTTCTCTTGCATAGGACCTGAGTTCAGTTCCCAGCACACTCGTCAGGTGGCTCACAACTGCCTGTAGCTCCAGCTTCAGGGACCTGATGCACTCTCCTGCATGCAACTAGGCCCATAACTACATACAGACACATACATGCAAATTTAATTCAAAGCAAAATGAGTCTAAAAGTGTGACTGATTAATTAGTGATGGGACTGCAGACAGACACATTTAGTGGCATATATCGTGTCTCCTGAGCTGTGGTCCTATTTCTCTGGATCACAGAGGACTCCATGTTTCATTCATGTCCACTGCAAAGAGATGAAGAATAGTCACATAGTATAAGGGAAGAAGAACCCAATAGAAATGTCTTTTGGAGAATGATGTGGTGATTTCTTTGTGTGATACATCCATGGTAATCCACCTGTAGAAGAGTAGCATACCACTCATCCATCAATGTGTGATTTGGAATCTATCAAACACAACTGGCTTAGAATTTTCAATTCTGCTAATAGTAAGAAGACAAACTTGGTGGTTGGGTCTCTCTGATTTTGAATGCCAGCTTGGTACTTTAATGATTACATTCTTTGGGTGTACTTATACTTAAACCTAAATACTGTTTCCTTATTAAATGAGGATTATAGCTGTTATCTTATGGAATTGATGGATAAATGACCTAGTAATGAATGTATCATATGGACCAGGCATTATGCTAAGGTATTAATAGATTAATTTTCATAACTCTAGCTGATAATTAAC
This sequence comes from Peromyscus nudipes, assembly GCA_902168325.1. Lineage (NCBI taxonomy): Eukaryota > Metazoa > Chordata > Mammalia > Rodentia > Cricetidae > Peromyscus > Peromyscus nudipes. The sequence goes on along the minus strand of CABHPH010158490.1, from coordinate 34,916 downwards.
ATAAAGGACTTATGATAGTGTCTGCCATATAATAGAGTTCAGTTAATTAATATGATAATATGAGATCATTGTTAATTTAATTTAAGTACTGTCAGGCTAGGGATATATTTCAATTGGTAAAGTGCACCTAGCACTGCAGACAGTTGGGTGGCTGGTACGCACACGTAATCCCAGAACCCAGAACCTGAGAGGAAGACGCAGGAGGACCAGAAGTTCAAAGTCATCTCTGATCACAAAGCAAGTTTGAGGATAGCTTGAACTACATGAAACCCTGACTCAAAATTCATTCAATCAATCAATTGAAAGGGTACTGACCAGTACAGGATCATACACGCTTGTGTTGAATTTAAATTTATATTAGTATTGCTTAAAGCTGAAGATTCAGTTTCTCAATCTCACTAGTTACTTCTCTACAATTCAGATATTTTAATGTGTCCTTTTGTTTTGTTTTTGTTGTTTTGTTTGTTTTTCCTGCACTGGGAATTGAACCTAGTGCTCTCCCACCGCGTTACATCCCCAGGCCTCAGGATCTCCAAGTTAGGTTTCCAACTATGACCAGCAATTCTTATTTGTCAGTCTGGGTCCTAGTTCCCAGTTGTGTTAGACTCTGTTGCTTTTATAGGGTGTCTCACAGTCCATAATAAGCTGATTCCATAATACAGAGAAAACTCCATGAGCACTAAATCCACAAAATTGACTTTATTTATATAATAGCTATCCAGGCACTATCAACTCTAATGTCCTTCTTCAACTCAAGAAGGTCTAGTTGGACTCTGTCAAGATCTTAATCATGAATCCATGAGCTCTCAAGGGCCTATTGTGTGCCAGGAACTGCAAATGATAGGTTAACATATAAGACCCAGATTCTTAAATTTTTCAGTTGAATAGTGATGACAAGATTTGTGTATATAAGTAACTGAGGTTTCCAGCATTTGTAAGTGATAATCACACTATAGAAACTATAGAAAATGAACAGTCCAGCTCTAATGAGTGCCTTAACCAGATGCAGGTGTCCAGAACAAAAACCCTCAAGTCAAGTTTCATGGAGCTATTTCTCCAGTGGCATTAAATTATGCTGGATGACAATTGAGCATGATAGGTTAATATGATAGCAGATCATCTCAATGAATAGGAACATCTTGTTCAGAATTTTTTGTTTATTAAACTTTCTGCATTTCTTTAAAAATATTCATCATTTTTTAATTAATCATTAAAAAATGTAAATGTTAGGCCAGGCATGGTGGCTTGTGCCTGTAATTCTTGCAGTCAGGAAGCTGAGGCAGGAAAATTACAGTTTCAGGGCTATCTTGTCTCCAACAACAACATCAAAAATGTTGTAATGTATTTAATTTAAGGAAAATAAAGGGGCTGGAGAGAGTGCTTAGTCGTTAAGAGCGCTTGCAAAGGACCCGAGTTTAGTTGCCGGTACCAACTTACATCCAGCAGCAACTCACAATGACCTGTAAATCCAGTTCTGGGGAATCTAATGCCCTTTTCTGGCCTCCATGGGCACCCACCCACAAATGTGTCACACAAACACACACACACTACATTTTTTAATTTGACATATAGTGATTTAATCCTGTTTTGAAATAATTTCTTACACAAATAGTAAAAACACCTGTTTGAACTTTTGGATATAAGATATCCAAACACCTGCCTGAGATTTAATCGAATCTAGAATGACTTTTAGGATAAGGGTGAAAAATTAGCACTGGAGATCATTCATACATACTAAGTGATCATCTCAGATTTAGACTCTTATAGACACAGAAATAAGAATTGGAAGCAATGCAGACCACTTAATCCCACAGACAAATTCTCGCAAAATTGTGATGTGTGGTTGCCTCAGTTTCTGGTCATCTACCTCCCAGTTTCCTTGCTTTACTACAGTGTGGATACTGTGGAACTCTTTAAAGTCTTCAGTGGTTATTTCAGGACCACACACTCTCTAGCTAAAGCTTCTCTTAAAATTAAAACCAAGTTTAAATTTGTGAAAACTTGCTTTCTACATACACATTTAATATGGCTTTTTTTTCCATTCTGACTCTCGTGTTGACATCTTTAAACACAGTTCAGTGCACTGCACCATGACCCAGTTACAAGTTGAGATATACTTGGCACGGGTCATCAAGGCTGGGTTCTGCAAACGATCAATACCCAAGATCACAAGGCACAGGCATTCAGTGGGTTCAATGTGGAGTTAATGACCCGTCCTCAGCAGAAAGCATCTTGTTGCCAGATATCTGCAGTGCTTTTGTTTCCTCATGGGGAAAGCAAGCAAAAAGTAATCTATATAATTCCCATCTTGCTTAAAAGGAACATCTGTAGGAGACCCGAGTGTGTTGCTGGCTGAGTTCACTAGCATAAAAGCCTGTATTTCGTCAGCTTTTCTCCCATTAAAAAAAATCAATATAAACTATTATGGAAGACTCTCAAAGAACACAGGGACCATTCACCCAGTTTCAGATGTTTATCACTCCCATTACTATAGCAGATATTTCTCAGTGGAAATCTTTCTAGATTCCCTATATGGTAAGGAAAGAGCACAGATTCCCTAAGTGAAGCTATCAAAATAGAAACCAAAGTCCTGTCCTTAGAATAAATGACTCATACAACCAGTGTTTGTATCTGTTCATGCCTACCTGTCATAGCTGTCCTCTTCCTTCCCCACCACCCTAGCTACATATATCACCCAGGCACTCCAGACAAAACCTATGAAATACACTGCAGTGGGTCAGAGAACAGACAGGGTTAAGAAGGACCCGCTACGGAGCCATCCATATTCTCCGGTATTACCACACTCAATGATTCCTCTCCAAGGGATGGGACACATAAAGGGTGGACTTGGGACTTGTTTCCTTTAGTCAGTCACATGATGTAGAGAGAGTTGGATTCATCTGGTTTGTTATAGTCTGAACATGTCAGCTTGTATAGACAGATGATGGATTAGACAGAGATGGATAGATAGATAGATAGATAGATAGATAGATAGATAGATAGATAGATATGATATGATACATAGATATAGATAGATAGACAGACAGGTAGGGGGAGAGAGAGACAGATAGGATACATGGATAGGTAGGTAGGTAGATAGATAGATAGATAGATGATAGATAGATAGATAGATAGATAGATAAACAGACAGACAGACAGATAGATATCCCTCCACTAACTAGGAGAGGTTCAAAAGCATGAAATGATGTCCATTCATGCAGATGAAATGAAAGGCACATTAAAACAAACATAAATGTTTGTGTGTCTATCACCAGAGTGATACAAGTAAGCTTTTTTTGTCTGTATTTATTCTTCCCTTTTTGGTTTTGGGTTTTGTTGATATCAAGATGCTGCATGCAGGACTGCCTGAGCTAAGTGGAACTGAAGACCTAAAATACGTATATAACAATCTCCGTCCACAAGACACAGATCTGGAAGCCACAAGTCATTTTACCAAGTAAGATGAGCTGCAAATGTGTATGTATGTTCATGCATGTTGACATATGTTCCACATTTGAGGTGATCTCAGGTTAAACTAGTCATTGGTATGAAGCTGACAGCTCTAGAACCATCTGTGCCCCCATATTCAAAGAACAGAAACAGAGAAGTGTGCGTGTCTACAAGCAGAAGGCCTTGGCTGGTGTCTCCACAGATGCTATTGTTTGCTAACTAGCTTCTTTGTCTAGCAGATTGCTCAATAAGAGGTCGTTGCAAAGAGCAAGGGCTGACATAAATAAATTGGTTATTCTACTTGAACTCTGTCCAGAAAAACAATTTAGAGAAAGAGATTTATGAAGAGAAATGGGCCCTCTACTTTCATCTGCAAGATAATACAAATATTGGGATATTTAGTCAAAGACCTGTGACTGTCATCTCGCTTTAATCTATTTTTTATCAAGCAAATCTGGGAAACACTGATGTACTTCAAGGTAAGAGTCTCACCAGAATGCAGAGAACATCAGTTAGACTCCAAGGCTCTGGGCAAAGGACAGTGGTTTTTATAATGGAACACCCTACATTGATTTTCTTTTTGAATGGAGAGTATAATTCTCAGACTATTTCAAGTATTCAGTAAATGTCAACTGTAGTTATTCCTGTGCACAGCTCAAGGAAAGCAAACGGAACTCTGTTCCCTTGACTCTTCAGAGTGACTCTTACTTGAATCTCTTAGTCACTGATATTTTCAAGACAGACTGCATTATTTTCACTGGAGCATATGCTTTGGGAAGAAACATCAGCTAAATTAAAACCCCTCCTGGGTTTGAATCCCCACCCCATTTCTGTAATGTACAATAAAGAGTGTGTCCTCATCGCAAGGGTGCAGTGAGGCTTCAAGAGGGCAGAACTTCACTCACATCAGGAACTTTTCTCTCATGAACTTCAGTAGACAGGCAGCATGACTAGCAGTGGAATTTAAGACAAATGACAGAATCAAAGAATGATAGACTATGAGAGTCCTTATATTGATGATTGTGACAATAAAAATTCAAAGGAGAAAACCAAGATGCAGAGGGTTAAGGGTCTTCCCCACCATCCACAAAAGTAAGAGGGGCTCAGATTAGGTCTCATCTTTCTGTTCTGGAGTCTTCCCAGGAGTCAATTCTGGAAACTAGATGATATTACTAAGTAACACTTGGTAGAGGGGGGACCTTTTCTGATACCTATTTATTATTTTTTTAATCTACCATTAGAGGTGCATTAGGAAAGGCTGGTAGGGGGTTTTGTTTGTTTGCTTTTTCATTCTTTAAAAAATATCCTCAGTTCAGGAGGCTGAGGCAGGAAGACTGCCATGAACTCAAAGTTAGCTTGGATTTCATAGTTAGTTCCAGATGTGCCTGGGCTACAGTGGAAGACTCTGTCTCAAAACAGCAACAACTAAACTAAACAATCTCTTAATTAAGTACACATACACATAGATTAGATAGATAGATGATAGATAGATAGATAGATAGATAGATAGATAGATAGATAGATAGAT
>CABHPH010158490.1:0-29928 GCA_902168325.1 Peromyscus nudipes | reverse complement strand
GATAGATAGATAGATAGATAGATAGATAGATAGATAGATAGATAGATAGATAGAAAACAAAATCACAAACGTTGACTATTGTATGGCTAGTCACTAGCTTTATGGCATAAGTAGCATAGCCCCTTGGTTTTCAGGGTTCAGGAGAGCTCAAGTTATCTCGGCTTACAGGTATAGGAACCCAGGAAGGCTCACAACCTTGCCTTGGAAAGAATAGGACACACAGCACAAATCCTGCAGGTACAGGGAGCTCAAGGAGCATATCACAGGAGTTTATTCCTCTAATATAGATGACTTCCCCTGGTCCTATTAATTATATGCAGAATAAGTATGTTTATATGGCACCCAAATAGCACCCACAATCAGGTTATTTCTTCAAGAGCAGACTCCAGTTGAGTCCTGTCCTTTCTGTGCACTGCTGTGTGACAGACAGAATGATTGACGTGGAAGTGGGGCATGATAGAGACTCTGGGAATAGCTTGGAGGGGAGGCAGAAAAAGTAAAAGAAGGCAGTGTGTATCTGGACTGCAGGGCCTGTGTTTGAGATGACACGTGCCATTATTTGGGTAATTATGGTACAATAGTTGACTAATAGTCCTTTCTACCACATAGGTATATAGATACTAAAGTAAAGAAAGCACTATCAGACCCTGGCCAGAAGAAACTGTGGACAGACTTCATTAGCCAGAGTCCCATCTTGCCCATCTCTTTTGATATTGTGTATGAATGATCTTCCCAAAACCAATTCACTGCCTCCGTCCATTTCAAAGGGACTGGCCCAAGTACAGGAAGCAGATCCAAGCCAGCAACCTCATGGCAGTGGGTTTATCCTCCTGAACCACTGCTGTACCTCTGCCAGGGCAATTGCACAGCTGCAGATGCTCTTCTTTCTAATTGAATTTTCTTCTACCACTTTGTAGAGGCAGGTTTAGACTCGTTCTCCATTTCAGGATTAAGCAGCATGGAGTTACATAAAACAGAATACATCATCCCTGTGTTTAACAACACTTCATCTTACCATTTCTTATCTCTTCCTTCCTACGCTTCTCATCTGAGTGTCTCCTTCAAAACTTATTTATCTCTTTCTATTACCCCCAATGTAAATTTTTCCAGGATAGATAATTTTCATGATGTAACATTCATCCTGTATTTGTCTATTTGACTCATATATAAATCATAAATTTTTAGAGGGGTGTGTAACCATACTTTCAATCCTACTTAAACATGAAACTCCAGACAAATAATATATCACCCCTGAAACCTTGTTATTCAGCACTCACTAATCTTTCCTCTCATGATTCTACAGGATAAGCTCTTTTCACGTACTATGTATTGCAATTATATATTGTCTTGCATAATTTCATCTCAACTAAAATTTTGATTGGTTACATCAGTTTCTCCCAAGTAAAGCAGAGGAAGGGGTATATTCCTACTTTCCCATTCCTATGAATATCTGAATGTGGAACAAGCCCTACTTGAGGGAAAGTGCAATTGAAATGCCCAGCTGCAATTAAGTATATGGAACACATTTAACAATAAGCTAACACCTAAGGTGTGCTTCTTATGTGTCCCTGTTGTAAGTGCTTTTCATTGTCATAAAAACCCTGTGAAATAGCGAAATTCCTAACTACATATTTAGATTAGTAAAGCAAAACCCAAGAGACATGAAACAAATTGCAAGACATAGGCAGCAAGAGGCACAGCCGTGTGATGAGGTTCTAGAATGAGTGTCAACCAGGAGTCTGTAGGCTCAAGGTCATCTCTTCTACAGCTTTCAGATACCTGTCACTCCATAATCCAAGTCATAGTTTAATCAAGATGTCCTTCACACTTCCACAGGCACTTATCCTCACATCTGAATTCCTCTAACCTCAGCAAAGATAGAAACCCCTCCCTCAAAACAGTATCTCTATTCACCATTAAGAGTTCCTCGGATGTTTTTGTGCAAAATCTGCTCTACTTGCTGCCTTTGGAGACTCATGCAGGATTCCTCTGCAGTGGTTCCCAGAAGTCACTTTCCTTCTTGTCTTACTTTTGCCACATTCCCAGATGGGTTAAAATGATGTCTCTATTTTCTTCTCAGCAAAATTTAGCATGAAATTACTCTTTCTTAATCCTCAAGAGTCTCGTTAGTGTATTTTATCCTAAGGTTTTAGTAGAACATCTTTATAATTTTAGGTCTGATGTAGGCAGAAATTTCCTGTCCCGACTGTCTGCTCCCAAATAACCAACACAACATGGAGACTTAAGATCACTTATAAATGCTTGCCCAACATCTCAGGCTTGTTACTAACTAGCTCTTACAACTTAACCCATTTCTATTCATCTATGTGCTGCCCCAAGGCTCATGGCTTTTACCTCTATTCCACTTTGTATGTCCCACTCATTCTCTGGCTGGCTGGTAACTCCTGACTCCAACCTCCTTCTTCCCATCATTCTCAGTTTGGCTGTCCTGCCTAACTTCCTACTTGGCTACCAGCCTGTCAGCTTTTTATTAACCAATGAGAGTAATACATATTCACATTGTGCAGAAGGATTATTCCACAGCAGTCTGATGTGTCTATTCAGGTCTTCTTCAGGTTCTTTGGGCAGGATGAACAACTCAGGCACATTTCCTAGTCCACATTCCATCTAGCACAAAAAAAGAACTCGATATAGAAGGTCCAGAAATAGCTATCATTTGTGCCTATTTCCTTACAATACAAAAACTGTTTCCTATGATCTATTGTTTGAATATTTGAATTTCTAAAGTATACATTATTTCTTCTTTAAATCCTTAAACAATGAATAGAGTAGGTTTAAACAAATCCAGGTCAATTGTAAATGACAAAGCAACTTAGGTAGAGCATTTAGGACTTTAATAAATGCTAGAAATTATATATACCTCTTTACAACCATCTCTGAGTACCCAAAACATACTTGGTCCAGAATTTCCCAAAGATAGCAAGATCTAAAGATGGTCCAGTCTCTTACATAATATAACATAATGTGTATACACGACCTACAGCATCCTCTTATTTTCCCATGGTCTTCTCTAGATTACTTTTATAATAATACAATGGAAATGGTATATAACCTTACATTATAATATGTAATACATTAATTAATATATAAATACTTTTACACTAATATGATGGAAATGGTACCTAATCTACTGTGTTACTCAGAGACTGATGGCAAGAAAGAAAAATCTGTCTATGTTCTGTAGATAAAAAAATTATTTTCAAAGTATTTTTAGCCCATGGTTAGTTGAACTTGTAGCTGTGGAGGTCACAGGAATATTCAAGTGTACTTTTGTATAAATCATATTGTCCTCTTTAGCTGTGTTCTCGAACATTACATGGATTTTAGAACTTAAAAAAAGAAATGCTTATTCACGGAAAAAGAAGCAAGTCCTGTAATGAACCCATTTGCTGTTTCCGTGGAGATCATTAAATACACACACATACACCACACACACACACACACACCACACACACACACACACACACACACACACACACACACACACACACCTTATTAATTATATACTGTATTTGAGAGAGATACATATAGTCTCTATGTTTACATTCTTTTATTCTCTTCCTTTGTTCTGAGATTCTCCAAGCCTTTTGTGCTGCTGCTTATTCTGAAGTAATTACCAAGTTACAGATAAAAATAAGACAAGAGAATCTACCTACTCACTGTCACCAGGATCACAGCTGGGGGGTGTGAGTAAGGACTGAGACATGTGAGATGTACCGTTATGGTCACCCTAAGTTCCCACATCCTTCCTACACTGTTAGCATCAGGAGGCTCCCCTTTCAACTGTGCTGGAGACTTGAAAGCCAGAACTGACTCCTTCTATCTGGATGTACTGAGCAGCACAGATTGCTTCCCTACTCCTGGGTGTGTGCATTCAGAGCTGATTATAAGTATTTCAGAGGATGTTACATGCTGTGAGGCACTGAAACTTATATTGTAATTAATGGAATAGAGAGGAAAAGAAAAATAAAACTGGCTTGCTGGCCACAAAGGTTTTTTTCACATCACTGCCAATGCCTCTCTCTTCCCTAACTCCCTTCTACCCCTTCTTGAGGAGAAGCATCGCTGAATGGAATCAAGAAAGAATCATGACTCAGGCCCCTGCAAATTGATGCTTTCATGGAGTATCTCTGAGACACCCACTGCTAGGCAACAAAGGAAACCATCCATTAAAATCCTGTCCAAACGGGCTATTTCAGAATTTTCAATCACTCTCAACCCTCTGGTTAGCTGTCCTTAGAAACAGATAACCTTCCTCACAGATGGACTGGAATGATAAGTATAGATTCACCACCCACCTCCCCTCCCACATCTAGACAGAGCTTTTTACATCATCCATTTCCCTCTCCAAAATTGAGAGAAAAAATTGTCCATGGATACCCGGAGACCCCTTTGGCCTACCATGCAGATTCTGTGATCCAGACAACATACTGTCTACCATTCTTCAGCTAGAAGCTAACATGAAACAATGCAAAACTTCAAACATAAAGGAAAAAATCCAGTGTTTGAAGGATAAATGACATGCACAGACTCAAACAATAAGCCAACAGTGTCAGAAACCAACAGGACCTATCTGGTCTCAACTAGAAAGAGGCCTGCTTTGTTTGTCTTGCCCATCATGAGCTACGCCCCACTACCAATTTTCTGACATTCTCTGGTGTAAGTTTCAGAGAGACACCTGATTCATTTATGTACTTGTCTTTGTTCTTACTGGATGCGTCTTTCATATGAGTGTCTGTGGAGCTTGTTGCTTGAGTCCTGTTATGAGTACTCTTGCCAAAGAACAGTTCAGAGTCATTTCTCTCAACTTGGCACTTTGGAGAACAGCTTTAGGAGTAACCATTGTGTAGAAGAAATGTTGTGGCACCAGAAGAGATGATTCTGAAGAAGATGGAGATGTTGACAGCTTCTAAAAGTGTGCACCTGGACTCACATCTGAGTCACAGTTTCCTGAGCCACCACAACTACAGACACCATGCAGGGAATCCTGTGTGCCCCCTCCTTCTCCCTTTGGATCTCATGGCCAAATACCAAGACAAGGCTTCATGCCCAAAGGCATCCAAACACAGTCTCATGCCTTTGTAACTGTTTTCTCTCCAGACCTGAGCAAAAGAACATGGTGGGGGTGTAGATCCCTGAGTTCCTTTATCATTACACTAGAATTTGTACCTAGTGTCTTACAAATTTCCATAATGTAACTGTTTTATTTCACAAATAGGGGTAAAAATCTCCTTTATTTTAGCTTAACTGCTGATACCTACAGAGATGAATGCTCACAAGGAGCAAACAGAACTTGGATGGAGTAACAACCAAGGCACTCAACATTTCTTAAAACTGAGAAAACAAATTCAAAGAGTATTCTCAGAATTCCTTCTGTCATTGTGAAAGCCCTTCATGGTTCTTTAATCTCATTATAACTCAAACTACACTAATTTTCTGAGCCCTTGTTTATTTTTTATTTTTATTTTTTACTTGCCAGTATAACAGCTTTTACAATATTTGTACTTCCCATTCTGTTAGCCAGCCACATTCAGTATGATGTGTGACAGCTTAGTTGCTAGTCTAAATTTCTACAATAGGAACATCTCTGACAATTTGCCCAATTTCCCTAAATATCAAGTCAGGATAAAATTAGCTACTGAGTAATAAAAATGGTATTTGGAATTTTCTGGAATACTCTGAGTCTAAAGGTTAAATGCATTTGAAAAGTTTAACGTACCAACTAAAGGTACCAAAAATCACGAGTAAAGAAAGGAGTATCCCAGACAACAGTGGTTAACAACGGCTGTTGCCTACACAGTTGCTCTGTGCTTCAGTTCACAGGCAACAGAAGTCCTGAGTCTGTGCACACATAGCTGCCTATTCTAGTGACTTAACAAGCAATTTCATGAAAGTAACTTACCACCAATTCTAAATACATCTCTTCATATTTTAAAGAATTGTATAACTTCTATTATAACACCATCTACTGCTGTTGAATCTTTTCTATTGTTGCATGTTAAGATTTATTTTCCTATTCTGCATTACAGTTAACTGCAGCATCATCAGTACCCCTGGCACTGAGGATGTGGTCAATGCTGTCCTTTCACTGGCACACTACTCTGTAGTTGGAGTAGACCACCACCCATCTCCTGGGTTCTCCATTCTATTTGCTCAGATCTAATCAGTTTTTACAACGTGCCTCCATGAGAAAGTCTAATAATAAGCTTTTTATAGTTGAGGCTAAGGAGTCTGAAATTCTTGTTTATATTCAGTAAGGAGCCTCTTGTGACATTTACTTAGGACTCACCAACTCTATGGCATTCATTCTGAAGACCTGAAACTTCAAGTTGGAAAACAGCAAAGATATTTAAGAAGATTTTCTGTCTGCTGTGAGAGAGTGTCTTCTATATGTGACAGGGAAACTGCAGCCAGGAAATCTCAGCACTGTGCTTTCCTAAATACAACATCAACATGAGAACACCAGCTGACATGCTAGATGGGGGAGGGGGGAATTTTTGCAGCTTAATTTCTAGAGAAGACAGAGGCAATTCATGGTTAGTGAGAGATGAAGAATCAGTCTTCTTCAGGGATAGGTCCTGATAGGTCATCCAATTCCAAGGGGTCAGCCCTGAACACATAGAAGCAACACTGAATGAACACAGTATGCTGTATTGATAAATTTATATATATATATATATATATATATATATATATATATCTCACAACAATATATAAAGAATAAAAGGGCATGAATTTGGAAAGGAGTGGGGCTTTGTGGGGGAAGAATTAGAGGAAAGAGAGAGAGGGATAATATTAACATAGTACTCATATATGAAATTCTCAAAAAAATAAAATTAAGTGATTTTAAAATCAAGTTCTAAAGAACAGAGGGGGAGTAAGAAGAAGGTGGAAAGGAGGAGGAAGATGAAGAGGAAGATGCAGATGCAGCAGCAACAGCCCTAGCTACTCTAATAGTCAAGTGATAGCATTCTTACAGGACCTGAAGAGAGTTTACCAAGACTCAGATTCCACTACACCAATGGTTTACCCAGTTGATTCCCCTTGTTTCTTCCCACGTGCAGTTAGCTACCTTTTGGACTCATATGCAGTCATTTCCTTATTTATTTGGTAGAAGTGGGAGTGTTGCACACTAATATACTGCTTCTAATTATTTGTGTTACCTCTTTTGATCCTTGAGAAATAGCATGCTTTAATCACCAATATACTCCTTTAAACACCAATATACTCCATAGAAGCTCCTGACCATTACGAATGATGTTAAGCTTGTAAGCAGGGCTAGTGAGCTCAGTGCAAACAGAGCTGACTATTCTTTAACAGGTGATTTTTGCAGCATACAACTATGCCAAATAATATGAAAATGAAATCCTGTGTATAGCTCCTACTGGCCTGCCTATGCTGGACAAATGTAAATGCTCATTAGCATCAGCGTCTCCAGATTCCTAGAAAGATCATTATAAGGAAAATATCCACATGCTTATGGCCATGCATCCCAAGCTATGTGGGCAACCTGTCGAGTCCATAAGAATTGACATGATATATGTTATTTTATTCAAAGGATAAAACAAAAAAAATTGTTTTGCATTTACACAAACAAATTGCAAACATGTGCAACCAGTTATTAGGAGTTCTCTTTGACATATCTTAATAATGAGTTTTCAAAAATAAAAGTGTTCCCAGCAATCAGAAGGCTGAAGCAGGAGGAGGGGCAGATCAAGGCCAGCCTGATCTACAGCAAGACACTTTGTGAATAAAATACTTAGGGAGGTATCTTTTCTTATGCACACAGAATGTATTGCAATGATTATTTGTTGAATACATGCTTTAAATTCTGTGTGTGTGTGTTTGCTTATGTGTATGTATGTGTACCATGTGTGTGCAGATGCCAAAACACTATGTCAGATCCCCTGAACTGTAGTTATAGGCTGTTGGGAGTCACCTGGTGTGGGTTCTGGGAAACAAACCTAGGTCCTACAAGAGTAGCCTTCTCTCTTAACCACTGTTCCTATAGAAAAGGTTTTAAATAACACTGTTTTCCTTAAAATATGTGCTTGAATATCTTTGACATATAATAAAAATATACATATAGTATATTTGACAAATATATGCTGTGGATATCGCTCTGTATAAATAAAATGTTGATAGCCCGGCAGGAAGTATAGGCAGGACAAACAGAGAAGAGAATTGTGGGAAGAGGAAGGCTGAGTCAGGAGACTCCAGCCTACCATCCAGGGAGCAGCATGTAACAGACACACAGGTAAAGTCACGGAATACGTGCCAACATCTAGATTAACAGAAATGGGCTGAGTTTAAGTGTAAGAGCTAGTTAGCGGTAGGCCTGAGCTAATGGTCAAACAGTTTTAAATAATATTAGTGTGTGTGTGTTTATTTGGGTCTGAGTGGCTGTGGAAACACAAGGACACAGGAGCTAGGTGGACACAGGAAAACTTCAACTACATATATATAATAAAAAAGGAGTTGTGTGATGGCATACTTTATAAACATAAGTTTAAAAAAGTGCTAGACAGACATTTCAGAAGTTACAAATTGAATGCTGGATTATTGCTTTTCCTCGTGGAATAAAGAAATTATGACAAAAGCTGCATCAATTTATCATTCCCCTGAACTGCTGAGCAAGCTGGACAATCAACACCCCAATGAAAAAACAATGTACAGTACTGTGTTTATTACACACACCAGAATCCCTGCAATGAAGTGAAGCCTACAATTTAGATGAAGGACAAATTTGTTCTTGGTGAGTTTGAGTCACGTGAAACCTTTCTGTTTATAAATGATAAAATTACAATGGAAGAAGAAACATAAAGAGTGACTCTTACAAAGTCTTCACAGAAAGTCTTTGGAGAAATATTTCCCTCAGATTATTAAAGAAACTGGTCAGAAGAACCTATATTCTGTCAAACCACCAAAGCATATAAATAATTTAAACTGTGATAAGAAACATGCTCAAGTAGAAATCCCCCTAGGTTTCTTGAGGGTCTTACACATCACTCTGGTCCACACCCTGAAGGTTACACTCCCCAGTGGCCATTCTGGCTTATATGCGGTGAAAAGATTTTCCTCGTATGTGTAAATGTGAATGCAAAATTATGTCATTTGCACTGGAATAGAGACTCAGTTAGTGAAGTGCTTCCATCCAAGCATGAGGACCTGAGTTTCAATCCACAGCACCCATGCGGGTGTGGTAGTATGCAATTGTAATCCAAGCACCAGGGAGGGAGAGCCAGGAAGATATTTCTTGGGCCTGATGGCAAGCTAGGCTAGCCAAACTGGTAAACCCCATGTTCAGTGATGGTCAGACATCCAGTGCTGGTCTCTGACCTTCACACACATGCCGATAGATATGCACAACACTTATGCATGTATACCACACACATATACAGATATGCATAAACCACATATGCATATTTAGCACATATACATAGATATACCACACACGTAAAAATATAACATTTAATTTTAAAAGAAATTTCCATTGTTCCAGAAGTTACTATGAAGATCAGAGCTAGAGATTCAGCACCTACCCATGCATACATTCCTAGGGCACCTTTTGGAGGCAGTTGTTTCTGAGGAGAGGCAATTTATTTAAACTATTAATATATACTATTATGTGAAATTACACATTAACTGTAAAGTAGAATACAGAGTATAGACACTTTAAGATAGAACACATTGGGTATGCTGGCACATGCTCGCAATCCAGGCACTCTGGAAGCTGAGATAGGAGGATCTCAAGTTGGAGGCCAGTTTAGGTCCCCCAAAACAGAAGCAGCAATCAGTCAAACAAACAGAAATACAGAGTCTAAAGTTTAAGAAATGTGATTATTGATCTCTTCAGGTAGCTGGAAATACTTGTTAGGGTTTTTTGTTTGTTTGTTTGTTTTTTCTGCCTACACGTTATTCCTGAGTAAAAATCAAAGACTGAGCATTTCACAGCCTTTACCACACCAGGGAATTCCACACTAAACCTAGTGGATTATTTTCCTTGTTAAGACAAAATTGAAAGGTTTTTTTCATTATCAAAAATTCATAAACAGAATTAGGACTTCGGAATTAGAGAAATATGAATGGGACTCTCTGGTTACAACTTCCTAGATTACATTTTTATTTTTTTGGTGGCACTGAATCTCCCTTGGATTTTGTTTTTATACACAGAGAAAATAATTTTACTGTCTTTCTGGAGGATAAGAAGATTATCATGAAGTGTTTAGTGTGGTGCTTGCCAAAGGGCGTAGACTTCCTGAGGGCAACACTCTGATTGGCTCTATCAGCTGTTTGCCGCAGTGCACCGAGCCGGGCCTAGCAGGGGAGTTAGACATTCTTTATCAAGAGTGCCTGGGGGTGTTCTCAGAGCTGGGGTTCTTCTGGCTGTAGCTTTGGGTCTTTATTATAAAAAATACTCTGCATAAAGGTTAGAGACATGTGGTATTGTGTTCCCCAAAATATTGTGTATGCTAATAAACTTATCTGGGGTCAGAGAACAGGACAGCCACAATATTAAACATGAGGATAGGCAGTGGTAGCACACGCCTTTAATCCTAGCATTCCAGAGACAGAAATCTCTCTGGATCTCTGTGAGTTCAAGGCCACATGGGAAACAGCCAGGCGTGGTGACCCACACCTTTAATCCCAGAAAGTCAGCCTTTAATCCCAGGGAGTGGTGGTAGAAAGCAGAAAAGTATATAAGGCGTGAGGACCAGAAACTCGGGGCATTTGGCCTGAGCAGGCATTTGGCCTGGAGAAGCAGCCTGGAGAAGCATGTGGCTGGTTAAGCTTTCAGGCTTCTAGCAGCAGTTCAGCTGAGACCCATTCTGGATGAGGGCTCGGGGCATCCAGTCTGAGGAAACAAGACCAGCTGAGGATTCAGCGAGGTGAGATAGCTGTGGCTTATTCTGTCTCTCTGACCTTCCAGTGTTCACCCCAATACCTGGCTCCGGGTTTTATTTTATAAATAAGAACTTTTAAGATTCATGCTACAGAGACATAGTTCAGTAGTAGAATGCTTGCCTCACATGCATGAGCCCCCCCCCAACTATTACCCAAGCCAAAAAGTTATTCTGCATACTCCTGCTAATAGTGCCATTAAACAAAGTAAGTCCTAGAGTGTTCCCTGGGTGTGTGTGTGTGTGTGTGTGTGTGTGTGTGTGTGTGTGTGTGTATACATATATATCCAGTGTTATCTGAATATATCAAGCCTAAGAGGCTGGAATCCTATTGCTGTCAAGGCAAACTCCTGGATGGGTGATATTTAATGACAATATGTGGTATGTGGTGCCTATAAAAAGGTGGATATGAGTGAAAATTTGCCTCAAAACCAAAGGCAAGTGGCTGAAGGGATAGCTTTGTAGTTAAGAACCCTTACTGCTCTTCCAGGGGACACAAGTTCAGTGTCCAGGCCCCGGATCTGGTGGCTCCACTACTACCTGTAAGTCCTGCTCCAGGTGATCAGATGCCCTCTTCTGGCCTCCAAGGGCACCTACATACATGACGCACACACATACATATTAAAGAAAGCAGAAACCACTCACAGAGCCCCATTCTTCCTAAGATTTCTAACCCCTGGACAATGTGAGAGCAGAGCACCTACACCCCACACAGGTGGGAAGTGAGTGCATCAGAACTCAAGATGGACGGTTCGTGGCCACTGCTGTGTGAGGGCTGAGTACACAGCATCACTCTTGAGAGCCTCCCACTCCAGCACATCAAAGTGCTCAGTAAGCATTTACTGGATCGATGAACCAATGAAGGAATGGACAAACACTCATAAATAATGACTGGTAATACACTCATACTGTTACTATTATTTTCCTGTCTTTAAAGTCGATACTTTGTACTACAGCATAGATTCATGAATTTGTAAGTTCCAAGAATATCATCAAAAATAATGAAGAGTGTGGAAATGAGTAATGGGGATCAGAGCTGTATTTCAATGATTTTTAGATAATTTTAACATCGATTTATGTATAATAATGGGAAAATTTGAAACTTATCCAAACAGAGCTAGAGACTAGAAAAGATAAATGAGTCTGAATATTTCTAAAGTTAGGGAACATTATTAAACATGGTTGAAGTACACGGTTACCATCTAGTTCCTGGTGGACTGGTTCTTGAGGGGTACTGAATGATAATGTTGATGCATGCCAAGCCAGAAATTTTATGCTTGATTATATCTATTCATCTCCCAACATTAGCAAGCTCACAACGAAAGGAAATGTAGATAAATATCATACTTCTGAAAGTGAAAAATTATAAACATTCCCATTGTCGGGGAAAACGTAAAGCCTCCTCACTGATAGTGAAACTATGTGATAATCTTCTTTCCCCGTTGAATTTGATAACAATTAAAACAATCCCAAGGGATTATCAAGAACATGATTTCAGATAAGAGTACAGATAACGGTTACAAGATAAATATTCAAACAGCCACTGAGCAATTAAACTGAAAGCCTTATTTGTCACCTCAATGGAAAGAAGAAATTTAATAAAATCTAGAAGTATTTAGAAATTTTTATGGGATAGAAAAGGATGTCATTCATATCCAGTATAAAATCCTACAGTGTACACACAAATAAAAATAAAAGCGAATCTTTTAAAACAATGCCAATGGAAACTGGGGAATGTAACAGAGAGAATGAGCATGCTGCTTGCTTTCTGGTACTGATGGGTTAATACTGCCAATCATTCTGGGGAAAAGAGGGCAGAGCTAAAGGAAACTAGCAAATTTCAATGTTGCTCTTAGAAGGGAATAAATAGAAAAATATCATACAAGAACGAGCGAAAACTTTATGTTAAGAGATCATCGTATCATTAGAGTACTAAAAACTATGCTTTCAAGATCAAACTCCAAAATCAAAACAATCAAAAAAAAAACCACTATAGAGTGAGTAATAGTTCATATAAAGTACTCAAGCATTAAATACATTATTATAGTATACTGAATTTTTCTAAGGCAACTTGTAGAGGAATGAAAGTATACAGAAATAAAAATGAACAATGAAATTGAGCCATAGTTTTCAGAATCCTTCACACAGAGGAGGAGGGAAGGAGTGGGAATGGCATGTTCAACCTTTTGACATTGCAACAGAATGTCATTTACAGAATTTATGCTTCAGAACCAAACAAAAGCATTACCAAAAGTAATCTCCTAACGTTGTATGTCTGTGAATTTGTGTTGGATTGCATGTGGGCCACAGGTTGCCCATGCCTGGTGTTAGGCAGCTTTGGACCTACCTCACTTTCTAGGTTTTAAATGAATATGAACTACAATTAATTTGTTTTAACATCATAATCTCTAAAAATATAAAACAAAATAACCTATTAATTTCATTATTTATTTGTTTGTTTGTTTGTTTATTTATTTATTTATTTATTTTGCATGTATCTGAATCTCTCTCACACTGTGTGAATCTGTCTCTGTGTGTGTGTGTCTGTCTGTCTGTCTCTGAGTGTGTGTGTATTCTCTGTGTATCTCTGTCTGTCTCTTTGTGTGTATCTGTCTGTCTGTCTGTCTCTCAGTGTGTGTGTATTCTCTGTGTGTGTCTCTCTTTGTGTGTGTGTGTCTCCCTCCTTCTCTGTCCACTTATCCCCAATGCTAGGATTACAGATCTGTGACACTATGCCAAGTCTGTTCTCTCTCTCTCTCTCTCTCTCTCTCTCTCTCTCTCTCTCTCTCTTGACACGTGTGTGTGTGACGTGTGTGACACATGCGTGTGTGTGTGTGTGTGTGTGTGTGTGTGTGTGTGTGTGTTTGCGCCTGTGCTCACAGAACCCATGCAGAAGTCAGAGGATACCCAGCAGGATCGAACTCAGATACCCAGCTCAACTGCAAGCACTGTTATCTGCTCAGCTCTCACTGGCCCAAAACAAACTTCTAAAAATTGTCAGAATATGATGATGTCTTCTATCTCACCAATAGAGTGTCTTCTATACTTCCTAATAACTTCCAGATGTGAATTCAATATATAGGAACACAATATTTAATAGCAGGGTTTTGTATATATAAATTTTCATCTCACCCTTCCAAACACACATGCGTCTGACAAACATAAGGGGCCCAATTATAACGAAGCCAGCTGATAGAGGGAGTGTTTCTTACTGTTTTGTCTTTTCCACTTCTCTAGGAAAATAAAGGAAAGTCTGGAGTGTTTCCCAGTTAAATTGAATAACCTGATCCACACACTGGCACAGATGCCAGCCACAAGCCTTGTCAAACCTGCCCCTCAGACTCCTCCCCATGAATCCTGCATCCTGCATAAAACCAGGACAATTCAGAGAGCCACAATATTAGGGTTCAGCAAGACGCACAACAACGTAAGTCAAAATCTACACCAAAGACTCTGCTACACATCCCTGTAAGGCGTGGTGGTTTTACTATGCAAATTGAAAATCAGTTCCAAGTGGAGAACTGCTATTAAGGAGCTGTTTTAAGAAAAATCATAACAACCAGAGCTATTAGTGGAGAACCTTCAGAGGGAACTGTTCCTACCCTATGGTAGAATATAAATCAAGAGCTAATTAAAGTGTCTGCAAGAAAGGACAGCAGAAATTAGGCAATGTTGCCAGAACATAAAATTATGGTATCCTCATACATTTTATTTATAGGTAATCGTGGCATTACAAATTGCATCCCTCAGCTCTGATGATATTTTTTTAACAGAAGGTTTCCTTCTTTGTTTAATTTACCTAAAAGCAGGATTTAGGATCTATGACAAGTTTTATCTCCATCTTTTGATTTTTGCCTGTTGATCTGCAGCTATACCTGATCGAGGTGACACTCAGTGACAACAGGAAAAGCCTGACCAGAAAGTCATTTGAGCAGTTTTCCAGACTTCACAGCCAAATTCAGAAGCAATTCTCATCGCTGACTCTCCCAGAGTAAGGCACAGTCCCCCCACCTTATTTGGCCTTCAGAGATTATTCTTGAGCGAAGGGGGAAAATGATGGTGAAGAGATTTCCTGTTTGGGAGCAACACACAGTGTCTGATGCAGGACGCTCTCCCAGCAGAGCCTCAGCAAAGAGCCCTTTGCAGCAGAAAGCAGAACATAGTTGGCAATTTTCTCTTTTTGCTTCCAGCCATTGATTTTTGTAGATGGAAAAAAATCAGAACCTCTTTCATTTTTTATCACTTATTGGAAAAATTGTTTTATTCCTTGTTTTAAAATTTAATCTTCTCAGTTGTTTTCTATAAAAATGGAATTGAAATTGAAAGTCAGAACTAAATCAACATGCCAACTCTTTTGACAATAACTGAAATTTAGAAACTCATATATAAGCACACATATATACACATAAAGAAGGATAGGGAATTTCTGTCCTGGGTGTATAATAATATCAATTGGTTTATTTATAATTCACATTTGCTGTTCTCAAGCCAAGGTTTTCTTAACCATTAACTACTAAACTTGCATGATCTAAATGTTATTTATTTCATGTACATTTTGAAGGAGTTGCTGAGATCATTTTGTAACAATGGAAAAGATTAAACAAAAGCTAACTATAGTTACAATGAGAACAACTACTGTTCATCTAGTTTGGAATATTTGTTAGTTAAAAAGGGGCAAATTTAGGTCTTGGTTTTTTTTCATATTTTAATAGCAAAATTGTATTTTAACTTTAAAATTGTGAGTTCCCCAGAAATTATGCTATTGGCAGTCAGGCAAACCAAATTTTGATTTCTCTTTCATCTGCACTAGGGTTTTTGTTAAGCAAGCCAACCTTTAATGTTGTTAGTGGCCACTTATGACATGACATGCTTTACACATGTAGATTCGTATTTGTTCTTTGGTTTAGTCACCTTCTAAAACATAAATACAAGTTGTCAATGGGTGAAGAGATATTTTGGAATATTGAAAAGGTATGTTTGCTGTTGTCATAGACATTTTGAAACATGAACATCTTTAATACCTAGAAGACAAGACATTAGACAGCAGTTCAGGAACATGAGAGGAAAGTGCATTCATTCTGGAAACTTCTATGCACAGGTTTAGGATTTTTTTAAATAGAATCAGAAAAAAGAAACACGAGCAAAAATCTTCAAACTTCAGCTGCAAAGTTCAACATCGAGTGTTGTCATCATATCCACTAACAGTCACGAAACACTATAAATTAACCTCTGTTAATTTGTAAATTTATAAAGGCTACCCTTTCAAGCCTCTTGTGTACTGTGGAGAACTTCAGAAGTGTGAGCACCTCTTTCCACATGCCTCTTCTCAATTTCCAGCCTTAGTTAAGATTCTGCTCTGCACATGACTGCTGCCTGGCAATGAAGCTAAGTTGATATTCAAACCATTTAAGGCACCCACTGAGGGAGGGACATTTAGCCTTGTGTGCCCTGAGGGGCTCCTGTGGGCTGGCACTCACACAGGGCCAGGATTGGAGATCATACATAGAGATGAAAAAGAGGACAAGACTTCCTCTGACTCTTACATTTACTGAGGGAAGCCCTAAGTGACTTCTGTAAATCCCATCCAAGAAAAAAAATTAGGAAGTCACAGTCAGGAAGAATGAAATTCTAATTAGTCATAGCCTGCAATAGGAGGCTTCCAATGAGCCATTTGTATTTCCAGTACCCTCCAAGTGTACGCAGGCTGGGAGATTTTCTTAGAACGAATGGCTTTCATTAAACTCATCTGCTGGAGGAGGCGAGATTCGTTTTCCTCTTCCTGATTTTCTTCATGCTTTCCTCTCAGCCTCAGAATTTTGTTGTGTGTTCTCCCAGAATCTAAAAAACATGCAGGATCAAACCAAAAGGAAAAGGAAACCCTGTTGTTAGTACTGGGAAAATGAATTACCCTAATTATTAGAACAACTCTATTTTCAAATCAGGACTTAAAAACGCAAAGAATAAACAAAAAATAAAAATAAAAAAGTTGTTTTCGTTTGCCTGCTTTTCCCCTCAACACAATTAGAGAGAATATGACGGTAGTGTCAGTTAAAACAGCATAAGGACACTTTTCAATAACCGATATCCACATGGCATGGAGTAGATGAGCTTTAGATGGACTGAACGGCACTAGTACAGCCCAATTCAATTCTGTGCACATATTTATACTTAGAATTTTCAGTGTCTATAAAACATCACAAAGATTGAATTGTTTCATTATACAAATATGGAAGTTTTGCACATATTTATATTTAAAACTAACTTAAGCAATCTAATTGCCCAGATCATTTCCAAAACTGCCACAATATGTGTGCATGTGTGTAATTACTTTTTATATTATAGACTAATTACATATTGGTACTAACTTTCATAAGTAAGCACAGACCAAAAAATATTACTAATTTAATCTTAGATTAATAAACTATTTTAAAATATTAAATGTTACTTAGTTACTAGGTAATAATTTAAGTATATAGATTTATCCATTCTGCACCTTCATGACCTTTTTAACAAGTAGCAGAGATACCAGGCAGGGGTGGTGCACACCTTCAATCCTAGCACTCAGGAGGCAGAGGCAAGTGGATCTCTGAGTTCAAGGCCAGCCTGGTCTACAGAGTGAGTTCCAGGACAGCCAGGGCTACACAGAGAAACCCTGTCTACAAACAAACAAACAAACAAACAAACAAACAAACAAACAAAAACAAGTAGCAGGGAATGCCCTGACTTGAAGTCACCACCTGCTTCTGTGTGCTTGCTGAAAAAGCTTCACACCCCATCTCATTTCTCCTTCCAGGAAGCACTGTAGGCAGGCCTTCATCTGCACTAATAAGCAGAAGTATCAGGAAAGGCAACAGTAAGTTTCTAGAAAGATACAATTAAGCATAAAAATATATTACCAGATGGGACCACTAACAGGTCATCCCACCGAACAACTGATATTAAATCCAACTCACCAAGTAGTCTTCAGGTAGATCACAGAGAAGCCTTCTGGTCAGACTCACGAGAGTGAGGCCACAAGAGTGAGACTCACAAGAGTAAGGCCAGATGGAAGCAGATGCTACCAGAAGACATGTCTAATTTATATCATGCAATAATATCTGTCAAGAGCCCTAAGAAACAATACAATCAGAACTCTTTGAAAAATTTTAAGTCATTAATTTCAGAAATTATGTATTAGCCCCTACATGTACTGGGAGGAAACATTTGTAGTCTGCTATAAATATAGTAATAAAGATCATATTAATTTAACATTAAATTAAATTAGTGTTGATATCAGTGATGATTAAAGTAGAACAAATGACCACAATTGTGTCTATGAAATGGCTAGGATTAATCCTGTACATCTTGGCTTTTTCTAATTTTTTTTTTGGCCCTCTACTGGTGCAGCTGTTAGCTTTGTAACCACCCCAAAAAAGGTTGATTTTCCTACTGACCAAAGTACCACTTCTTTCTTTTAAAACAGATTCCCTCATTGGTGGCACTTACCATTTACAGATTCGGATCATAAGAGAATCAGAGATCTAAGACATTACCTGGAACAGATGCTGAGTGGGTCTTATGAAGTCGCCAACGTATGTGACAGTTTATTTTTTTCCACTTTTATACTAATGTCAACTATTGACTTATCTTTACCAAAAGTAGTTTTAAATGTGTCAGCATTCTGTAGTTTCTTCACTCAATAAGCATGTACGTCTAGCATGTCTGAAGTCCATGAAATGAAGTCCAGAACTCAACTTCACCTTGCCTAGATGATGCAATCTGAGATAAATGGACCACAAAATGCATAGATGCTCTGGAATCTCAGAAGCATGGATTTCTTCCAGATTTGATATAAAAAGTACGGATTAGGAGACAGACAGTATCTTTCAAGCATTTAACTTGGGGTTGGATTTAACAGTTTTTCTAGGGTAATGTCCTGAGAAGGAACAAGCAACAGAGGGATCATGGGTAAGGAAAACCATGTTGCCGGGCGTTGGTGGCGCACGCCTTTAATCCCAGCACTCAGGAGGCAGAGGCAGGCGGATCTCTGTGAGTTCGAGGCCAGCCTGGGCTACCAAGTGAGCTCCAGGAAAGGCGCAAAGCTACACAGAGAAAAACTGTTTCGAAAAAACAAAAAAAAAAAGAAAGAAAAAAAAAAGGAAAACCATGTTACTCTACTAGGTTTCCATTGGGACTGTGACCAAGTACAACAGGCAAGTGGCTTGAAGCAACACAAATCTATTTTCTTTCAGTTCTGGAACTCAGAAATCTGAATACGGGACTTTAGGGACTGAAGTCAAGGTATTGGTAGACCTGCTCCTTCTGAAATAGTCCATCTTCTAGAACAGAGATTCTCAACCTGTGGGTCATGACCCCATTGGAGGTTGCATATCAGACCCCACATATCAGATATTTACATGATGATTGATAACAGTTGCAAAATTACAGTTATAAAGTAGCAACAAAATAATTTTATGGTTGGGGGGTCACCACAACCTGAGGAACTGTATTAAAGAGTTACAGTATTAAGAAGGTTAAGAACCACTGCCCTAAATGGTCTCTTCCAGCAATTCAGTGGCACATTCAGGACTCAGTTCCTGCCATCACACTTTTTTATCTGGCTCTAACTGTCCTTGTGCCTCCACTAGAAGGATGCTAGTCATTAGACTAGGCAAACCTGGACTACAGAGAACAAACTTACCATCTCAAGGCCTTCAGTTTAATTTTATCTGCAAAAGCTCTTTTGCTGTGTAAACTAACATTATATAAATTAGATCATGAATATCTACTGGGTGGGGGTGGTAATTATCCTACTGATACTAGGGATGTATGAAAGAGTATAAAGATTAAATAAATTCCTTTGGATCTTAATATGGAGAAGAGAGAGAAAGAAAGAGGGGAAATATTCCATGTGTGTTGATATTTTTAAGTACAAATATTACCAAAGTCCAACTTGGTAAACCATGAGTTTCATTGGGGTTACTTACAGGAATATGGGTGAGGGTCACTTACAGAAGCAGAAATGACTCAAAGACAGCTGCATCACCAAAGCCCACCCAAGCATGAGTGACAGCTCCCAAAGCTGGGAACTTGGAGCACACTGCATAGTCTGCAGATGGCTCAGCAGGTTGGAGAATGTCCTTTCCAGATGCCTCATTGGTCTAAACCTTTTCCAGGCAGCTCAGCTGGTTTCTGCTTCTTCCCATCAGAGTCTTTCTTGCAGCTTGGCTTGTCTGAGAGTCTTCTTTGCAGCTGAGCTTCCTTCAGCCTAAGAGGACTCTCAGCTTTTATTGCTTACTGTGGTATGGAGGGCCCTAGTGAATCTAGTCAGTTTCAGGGACTTCCTAAAGCTGTTTAGAGTTGTTTACCTTCCTGCTTAAGGAGATTCCTGAGGAATGGATTGTTTTAATCTTGGGGGTAAGAGGGGGTGCTGTTACTCAACAGCATCTTCTATCTGTAACAAGACGTTACTCAATATAGAGAGTCTTTCTATGTCCCACCAACAAGTTCCAAAATAACCATATGGAGACTTATTAATAATTATGAAAACTTAACCAATAGCTTAGGCTTGTTTCTAACTAGCTCTTATAACTTAACCCATTTCTATTAATTTATATTCTGCCACATGGCTCATGACTTGTTACCTCATCTACATGTCAGGCCTCATTGCATCTGCCTGGCATCTTTGTCTTCTTCTTCCCAGAGTTCTCTCGGCCCTGAGAATCATGCCTAGCTATTGGTTCTTTAGCTTTTTATTAAACCAATCACAGTGACATATCTTCACATAGTGTAAAGGAATATTCCACAGCATTTCCCCCTTTTTGTCTAAATAAAAAGGAAATGTTTTAACTCTAACATAATAAAACTATAAACAATGAGAACAATCATCAAGTAAGAATTACATTTGCAATATCCAGTCCATTTGTATTTGGCGTATTTGGAGAAAATAGTCCATTATTTATTTTATCTTGATGAGCTCAAAGCTCTGCACCTAATTTACCTTCTATTATAACTAAGGAAACTGCAACTATAACTACCTAGTCTTCAATTCCACCAAAGACTCTAGAAGGACATAATACTACTTGAGTAAACAGGAAGTGCAGTGAAAGCAACTTCCAAAACTATGAGAAATGATAGAAATAGCTGGGTGCCTGGACAGTCACCCAAGGTGACTCTGTAATATTGGGGCATCCATCTTTGACAGACTTTTCTATGAAGCAGGAAATTTTTGAAGAACTGTCCTACCTTGTCTTGCCAAAGTTTGGCAGTCACTCTTTTGTGTCCTTCTTGTCCAGTTTGGACAGAATACTGTCAGCAGTCAAGGCAAGAGCAGTTTCTTGCCCCAATGGCTAACTTTTCCACAAAGAAAGTAAATTCCATATGGAGGTTTTTAGATGCCCATCGTCCTTGTATGAAGTAATAGATGCTGCCAGGAGCCGACATGTCTCATTGTCATGAAAAACCTTATGTTATTATAACATTTTAAATGCTATATTCTGTAGGTCTTTGAAGGGTTTGAAGATCACCTACCTACTTAAATTATGTCTTTATATGACCCTGAAATCATATCTAACATGACTCTAAGTTTGATTGTTATAAATGATTGTATTTTCCTAAATAGCTTTCAAGGACTAAAACTTTCATTTTTAAATGAGATGCATAGGTATAATACCTTAGACAAGAAATAGAAACATGTTATACAGTGTAACAACAATAACCTTAAATTTGTATCAATATAAAAAATTCCATACCAATGTAAAATATTTGAGACAAATAACTGTTCAAAAGCAGACTCAACAATCTACCCTTTTATCCTATCATTTCTATATTATATCCCCCTTTTTCCTTTTAGAAAGAGATCCTTGAATCTAATTTCTTTTGTTCCCTTTTTTTTTCTGACCATGACCAGTAACAACTTGAAACCAACCCCATTAAATGATGACAAACATCCATAATCCACCGAACAACTAAAAGCCATCCACCCCACCTCTTGGGAATGTGGGCATCATATTCTCTAGACTACTTTCCGTTGTCTGGGGATGCTGCCATATTTAGGGGATCCTGGGAAAATCGGGATAATGGTCAAATCCTGGGAGAACTAGCTGTTGTCTAGTCTTGGTTCCACAATACCTTAAAACTCCTGTGTAATAAACATATAGCCAAGAGACTCATTTTAGTTGGAGTTTCTATGATCCAACATTTTCTATCATTTTACTTGCATCATTTTATATTTTCTATTTTAATCATAACTCTTACAATTAACACACAAATGAATTTTGTATTATATATAAGACATAATCTTTGCCTTTTAGTTATAATGCTTAATTATTTATATCTGCTGTTGTTGGGGGGGGGTTCATGAGTGTGTGTGTGCTCCTGTGTATATGTGCTCCTGTGTGTGTGTGTGTGTGTGTGTGTGTGTGTGTGTGTGTGTGTACATCTAGGTCTATTATCTTACAAGTGCTTTCTTTAAGATGCACTTGATGTATTTTTTCTTTCTTCCATTATTAAAATTCATTGTTGATAATTCAGCTCTGTCTTAAATAGTTTCAGAGTGATATACTGATTAATTGGGGAATTTCCACACAGATTGGAGCATGTGTGTCTAGTATTTTAAGCCCAATATGATTTGCATTTTTCTTAAATTTCCCAGTGATGTGAGACCCTAAAACAGTCTGTTTAACCCATTTGTACCTCATACACCCTGATAATAATACACATTAATTTCTTTGTTCTTTGTCTGTTTTTAACATCTTTGCTATTCCAAACTTCTTTATACTCTCTTCAGATACATTGTTGCTTCTCTTTCTCATAAGCAAGACTCAGGGCTTCCCATGTTTGTACTGAGGGTGAATCAACACTATTGGTCCTCCGATCCCTTGAAGCCAAGTTTAAAAATCACGTGCAATTGCTCTCTGATGAATATGGATGACATGACCTAGCCTACTATCACTGTGAGAATCTGGCACTGCAGTCACCTCCCAGAGTCAGTTTCCAAACGTCTGCCATGTCTGTCCCATCCTCACTTCACCTCACCTCTCAGAAAGGCTATGCTGCAGATTCCTGTCTGTGGTCATTATCATCCCCAAAAGCTTGTAAATATTTCTTTATTTGATAGGATAGTATTCTCGATCTTTCTGGAAGCAGTTTGGAAAATTCTATAGAGATTATGGGCTAAAATTCTGTTTTTCTTGTATATGAGTCAGATCTGGGCTTGCAAGACACACAAGCATACATACACACACACATACAAATTCACATACAAACACCCTTCTGAGTGTTCATAAATGTACACACATTCACACAGATACTCATCTAAACGTACAAAAACACACATACATATGTACACATACACACAAACACACAAGCATACACGCAAATACACACACCATACACCACACACATAAGCACACTGTGCATGTGTGAAGCTGATATGTTTCCTGATGCTGAGTAATCTCTCATTCTTTACTGTTGGGCGAGTTGTCCATATGACATGGGCCATCCCTGTGAGACAGCTCTCGGTTTCCTAAGCAGGCAGCAGGCAGACAGAACTCTTCAGTTCTTAGACACAATCATGTAGTAACTTATCTGGGACAGCATCCTTAGGGTGAATAATACAAGCTCTCTTGGGTGCTTTACTTTTTGAAGCAAGAATGGAGAACATTTATAGAACATTTTAATCTAAATCACATACCTGGAAGAGTTCAAGTATCACCAGCGCGAGCCCATCTGAAATGATAGACTGATCGGTAGTCACAAGGCTTTTCTCTAGACAGGATCTCATTATGTAGCCGAGGTTGGCTATCAGTCTCAGTCCTCCTGCTTGTGCCTCTGCCTCAGTGCTGGGGCTGCAGGCCTGCACCACCATGCTTGCCTAACAAGGCACCATTTTCTATGAGAAAACCTTCATCTCCGACATTTAATAGTCTAATGGATAAAGATAGCCTCTACTGATTGATTTGTGAGTAAGTAACAGAAGCAAGCACAGGCATACTGATTAGAGGAAGGAGAACACCCTTCCCCCTCCCTGTCCCTAGCCATTGTCACAGACAGTAGCCTTCCTCCTCTCTTTCTCATACGGACAATACCGGTCATATGGCCTCTAGTAGCAGGTCCTCCTGTGTCCTAGTTTTTGACTGATTCTCAGATGGGGTTAGATTATTGTGTTGCCCTGTTATGTTAAAGCTGGAAGACACTGTTCTGTATCAAAGGCTAAGTGCCTGGACACTAAAGAGTTAAACTTAAGTCCAAACGAGTTAGGCGGCATGGCATACAAGTTGCTAATGAAGGTAAGAGGGTAGTTAATAAATAGAGATCATAAAATGTCACTCCGGACAAAGAGAATGGCAAGAAGCAAGCATAGTGGCCATGTTCTTCCCTTCTGTTAGGAAAGGTAAGGACTAATGGCTATACCCTCTTTAGCCTTACCTTACATACACATCGTTTCTAACTCATCAATGCTTGCTAAATATTTTGAATGAATAAATGAATGGCAATACCATCATTATCATATAGTGGCCAATAGGATGGCTGTTGTCCTTCAAAACCTAAGGGACTGACAGATCACGTCTGAGATTATTTGGCATTGATCCTTAACTCCTTCTTTTAATTATTGACAAGTTGTTTCCCAATCAACTCATGCTTCCAAAATAGGTAATTTATTTACATTCATTTTATATGCAAGCTTTCATATGAATAAAGTATGTCATTCTAAAACTTGCAGAAAAAATCCAAAAGTTTAGAAAACCTTAGAAGTACTATAAAACAAATATTTAAAATATGAATATCCCCCTAGGGCTGGGGCTATAGTTCAGTTGGTAGAGTGCCTGGCTAGCACACAGAAAGCCCTGGGTTCAATTCTCAGCATCACATAAGCCAGATAGGACGATGATGCCTATAACCCTAGCATTCAGGAGATAAAGGCAGAAGGATCATAAGATTAAGGTAATTATTGGCTATATAGCTGGTTTTAGCCTTGCCTGGGCAACATGAGGCCCTGTGTAAAAAATAATTTCCCCTCACTCTAGTGTGTGATACAAAATGAGCTTCACAACAGAGACCTCCACCTTAGTACAGATTGTAGCTAGAGTTTTTCTGGTCCTGCCTGGCCCACAGTCAGGACAAATCTCTCTAACTCGCCAGTCCCTCAGCAGCTCAGACCCCACCAAGTAAACACACAGAGACTTATATTGCTTACAGACTGTATGGCCATGGCAGGCTTCTTGATAACTGTTCTTATATCTTATATTAATCCATTTCTATAAATCTATACCTTGCCACGTGGCTCATGGCTTACAGGCGTCTTCATATGCTGCTTGTCCTGGCGGCGACTGGCAGTGTCTCCCTTCCTCAGCCTTCTGCTTCCCAGAATTCTCTTCTCTGCTTGTCCTGCCTATACTTCCTGCCTGGCCACTGGCCAATCAGTGTTTTATTTATACAGAACAATATCCACAGCAACAGATAATCATAGAACTCTCACAGCTGCCAAATGAAAGACTGGCTCCATTGGCTGCCTATCATCAAGCCAGGGCCACCCCTGGCCATGATCAGCATGGATGAGTGTTAAGTGTATTATGTCATGACTGTACTTCCAGAAAGACCACTCTGGCTCTGTAGATCACATTGGCAATCTATCTGTTTTGAGCAAAGAGAAAAAAATCAACAGTGTTTATTCCCCATGAGAACTAACTGCTGGAGAAACAGAAGGAGAATAATAACATCAGCAGGCAGAAGAAGCAAAGATAGAAAATTATCGAAAACAATATAAGACAATATGAAAACTAGACTATAAGAAAGCAAGCATTTTCACCATGAAGAGAATATTCAGGGTTTGGAGGGATTGCTCAACAGTTATGAGTGTCCAGTGTTCTCACAGAGGACTCGAGTTCAGTTCCCAACACCTACATCAGAAGCTCACAACCTTCTGTAAGTCCAGCTTCAAGGGACTCAAAGCCTTCTTCTGGATTCCATAAGTACCTGCACTCACATACACATACATATACATATAAATTTAAAAATTTTTTAAAGAGAATATTCACATATTCAGTTTTTTGTCCTTATTCTTTTCTAACTGTATTTTAATTTCTATTCCAATCAATGCAGGAAATGAATGATAGACTCTTCTGCCCTCTAAGAACAAGGTTGTATATTTCATTACATTGGGATCCAAGTGATTTTTGCATATCAAAGGATGGAGTAGAATGTTGACATACTTATGTCCCTTACTGATTGATATTCTCAGAAGTTCATGTCCATGTACTTATGCTTCAAGCCAGGGTGACAAGTATGGTAGATGTCTGGGAAGGAGAGTGCTGAGGGAATGCTGGAATGATTCTCAGTTTTATGTGTGGCCACACTACTAACACTAAAGCTGCTTGGATACAAAGTCTTGCATGATGAATTCAGAATATTCAGTAGCTACTGAAATTATCAGGATTTGGCCTTTGTAGACAAAGGCAAATGTAAAGTAAAGACACTACTGATTTCTGCCTATGGTGTTATGAGGGTGAGTATTGAGATCTGTCTATATTCAGTAACAAGCTGTTAATAGGAAACCCAGCACATGTACAGTAAAAACTTCTGCAATGGGTTAATGCACAGAAGCATGAGCAGAGGGCTATCATAGAGTAGAAAGCAAGGGAGCTGGGCATGTATGGGATGGTGAGACTGCAAAGTGCAGTTCAGCACAAGGCTTAATGAACATTGTCATGCATCACTCTCATGGATGCATGGGGACATATAAACACAGCCACCAAGCATAGACCAGCAGTTTCCATTACAGTCATATTTACAGATGTGGTTACATTAAACCACTACTGCAGAGACCCTGAGGACACTCGCTTTCATTTTCCTGTATGTTGCTATCAATCTTTATTGGTTAGCATTGAGGCACAGGAAAGCTGAGTAAATGTTAGGTACCATGTTGTGCTTTAATTTTGAATTAAAGCCTGACATTATAGTAGGTTAAAACTAAAGGACAAGGAAAAGGAGGAGGGACTGGCATTCTCAAGCATGAGATTTGAAACCAAATAATCTAGTGTCACACCAACTGGAACATGTGTGCCACAGTCAAGCACTGAAGTTCTAAGGAGGAGAATTCTATCTTGTTCCACAATAGGCTCTCACTAAAGGAAGGTCAATTGTAGCTGTTCCTCCAAAGTACTAGGGTCCCAAGTATGACTCCAGCAACCCAGCTGATTTTTCGGAAGTGCTAGGGATGAGCATGGCTTTACCCATGCTCCACACGAGCTCTACAACTGGCAGATAAGTCCAGCCTCAATGAGTGTTTAGAGGATACTACTTTTGTAAGATCTGTATACTACGCCTCTTTTATTAATTGTCCTGTATATACTACAAAAATCAATCAAGTATTGTTAGATGAATATGTCCGAAAGCAACAAAATAATATATGTGCTTTGTAAGCAGAGTGTTATAGTTGCTGCTTTCTAGAACTGCTGACTTAACCAAAAAGAAATATATGAATGTATGTATGTATTTATGTATGTATGTATGTATGCATGCATGCATGCATGCATGCTTGCAAATCTGAATTGAACTCAAGAACTTGTAACTGTTAGGTAAATACTCTACTACTGAAATACATCCCCAACCCAACAAGTATTTTGTTGTTGTTGTTGTTGTTGTTGTTGTTGTTACTGTGCACAGAGGTAACAAAAATAGTATTAAGTGGTCCAAATATTGTTTCAGAATAAGAGAGATTTAAAAAAATATCTTTAGGTGTCTTATCCTCAGAAATACTTACCTTGTTCGTAAAAGTGACATGGAATGTATGTGTGTGTGTGTGTGTGTGTGTGTGTGTGTCTGTTTAACCCAAGTGATTCATATGTTCAGACATGTTTGAGAAGATCTACCACAGAAAGTAAAATAACTGAATCTGACACAGATAGCACTATAAAAATCTGACTGCCTTTGTCTACACCCTATGGTGTTGGATGCTGATAGTCTTGCAAAGACTTTTATAAGTTCTTATTTCTATCAATCCAAAGAAATTACTTGGAACTTGAGTGTCATTCCAGAGGCTATACTGTGATGGAGCCTCAATGATGTCATCAAATGCTGGACAGTGAGGGTTGGAGAAATGGCTCAGTCTCTAAAGTGCTTGCCGGCCAACCAAGGAATCTGAGTTCAGATCCCCAGCACCCACACAAAAGTCAGGATTGATAGGCATGAGCAACCTCAGTTATGAGGGTGGAGACAAGTTGAGTCCTGGAGCACATCTAGTGGAATCTGTGAGCTCCATGTTCAGTGAGTGACCTGTCTTAAGAAACAGGGTGGAACTGGATTGAAGAAGATACTTGACATCAATCTTTGGCCTCCAACCCCATCTGCATATGTACACACACACACACACACACACACACACACACACACACACACTAGCTGAATAGTATTACTAGCCACTCTGGACTCAGTGCCCAGGTTCTCTGGACTGCACAGCATGACCTGTTGTCTTAGGAAAGCGTCATGCATCTCTACATGTTTGTAGAAACTCCTTGTATTCTCCTTTTCTCTTTGTTATGACAGAACAATTGACAGAAGCGACTTAAGGAAAGAGGAGATTATCTGGTTCCCAGTTTGAGGGTAAGGTCCACCATGGAAAGGGTCTGAAGCAGCAGGTCACATTACATCCACAGTCAAGAAAAAGGGAGACATGCATGTTCAGAGTGAGAGAATGCTCACACTCAGCTCTCTCTATCACTTTTGTTCAGTCTGCGGCCTCAGCCTATGGGAGAGAGCCATGCATGTTCAGAGTGGGTCTTCCCACCCATGTTGAATCTCTCTGAAAACACCCTCAAAGACAAGTGCAGAGGTGTGTCTCCTAGGTGACTCTGAGTCCCACCAAGATGACAATCAAGATTAACTATCACACTTCCTAAATCTTTTTACATTTAGGAAATGAAATTTAATTTCAAGATTAAATGAAACACAATTTACCTAAAAGTTATACTACTAATTCCAACACAAATCATGCTACTTTGACATTTTTAAGTTTGTATTCCTGATTGGCTCCTTTTCCTCATATGAATAAAGGAATCTATTTTGGGGCATGAACATTAAACTTTATAAAGTATGGGATGCACCATCACTATTTTTTATTATTTTAAGTGACATAAACTGCTTAGAGGAATTTTTGTGCTCACAATTCTTTCTCCTCTGTAATAAAACATGGACTTAAAGGCTTGTGCATTGTTTGTTCTGAGTACTCTTGGGCAAGATAGTCTTTATCTTTGATCCTAGAAAAAATCCTTCTAAAAACAATTTTTTGCATAGTTGCTTGTCATGTGGCAGCCCAGGAAAATTAAAGATAATCCTATTATGCATGCATACTAAAATATGTATTCAGTTTTAGTTATATGCTAAATTTATAACTCTTTCAAACTATATTATATCATTATGCAAAACAACGTAAGAATTTTTAGTTATTTGACAATTGAATACATACATATATATAATGAGTTTTGATCTTTCTCATGTCCCATTACCCTCTAATCCTCCTCTCTCCTACTAGAACCTTCTTATTACCAGGGAATGCTTCTACTTTCGTGTCTTTTCTTTTTCTTTCTTTTTTTTATCCACCGAGTTTAATTGGTGATCCTTACATGAACATGGGTGATAGGTTATTTATCAGAAAGTGGACAACTAACTCATCCGTGGCTACACTTCTGAAAAATACTGTCAGCCCTGGAACTTTAAATTTGTGTTGAGCACCTACTGTTTATAACACTCTAAAGTCAGAAACTTTAGTTTTGTGTCTTGAGGGAAATGGATAGGTTAAAATAATGTGAGATATGCTTGACTCTTGACAAGTTTATAATATAGTGATGATATAGGTATGAACATAAATAATACAAGACCTAAAATGAAAAGGCCATGAGCAGAAAATGCAGCCTGAATATAAAATTGGACCTTCACTTCCTAAAGTCACATATTATTATGTCCTTGCCTGTGAGCTGTGCTACTTTTGTTGGAGGATTAGATAAAGATGCTTTGAGGTCAAGAATTGGTT
>CABHPH010158489.1:37251-77496 GCA_902168325.1 Peromyscus nudipes | reverse complement strand
AGGCGGGTAAGAGTCCTCCTTTTCGTTCCGGGCACCTGAGAGGGCTTGGGTTTCGTCTGAGCGCGGACGGGCCGACGCGGGCTGGTGAGGGTCGCTCGGTCCGCCCGGCGGCCTCGGAAGGGCCCGGCCCCAGGGGTGAATGCGCGAGCCCCAACGGCCCGCTCCTGCTTCGCCTGGACCGGCGCGTCTCGCTTCCCCTCTCCCAGCGCTGCTCCCTCCCGACCCAGGGCCTCCCGCCGGTGCGCCCTGCCGGCGTCCGGGCTCGCCCCA
The DNA here is from genome assembly GCA_902168325.1 of Peromyscus nudipes. Taxonomy (NCBI): domain Eukaryota; kingdom Metazoa; phylum Chordata; class Mammalia; order Rodentia; family Cricetidae; genus Peromyscus; species Peromyscus nudipes. The sequence continues at coordinate 77,226 of CABHPH010158489.1, read as the reverse complement.
CCCGCCATCTTTTGTCAGGGCCCCGGGATCTTGTACCACCGCCTCTCTCCATCCGAAGGTTCCCGGCTGCCGTGATTGGAAGGCAGGGAGGGAATTTTACACCGTAGGTTCGTCTGAGCACAAGAATAGAGGTTTCTGCAGGTCCCGACGTTAATTAAGTCAGTATCAGTGTGGCACAAATTAGATTCTAAAACTCCCTTTCCATCATCGGGCTCTGGAGTTAAGCCCCTTTGGATGGGAAGAAAAATATTGCCCACTGGAATTTTAAAAATGTATTGGACGTTGTGGTTTGAATAAGGATGGCCACCCTAGGATCCTATATTTGAATGTCTAGTCACCAGAAAGTGACACTATTTGAAAGGATTAGAAGAATTAGGAGGTGTGGCCTTGTAGGAGACGTGTCAGTGGGGATGGGCTTTCATGCCCAGCCAAGGCTCTCTGCTGCTGCCTGTGGAAGCTCTCAGCTACTCCTCCAGCACCATGCCTGCTGCCCTATTCCCCACCATGATGATAAGTCTCTGAAACTGTAAGCCAGCCCTCAGTTAATGCTTTCTTCTATAAGAGTTGCTGTGGTCATGGTGTCCCTTCACAGCAAGAGAACAGTGACTAAGACAGAATAACAGAGGTAAATAAAGGCTGTGCCTAAAAACTGAAGCAGCAGTTTATTCTAGACACTGAATGTTGAAGTTAGTTTTCACTTCAGTTAAATGGTTCGGTTAAGTTTCTTCTATGTCTTATAGGTTCGTTATATTGTGCTAAAATAGACTTCATGGAGATGGCATTTCATTGTTTGGCTAAATTGTTGAGGGATGATTTATAGATATGAAAGGAGACTGTATTGTAAGAGTTTGGTCATTAAAGGTTAAGGTTCAAGCAATGTGCTTCCTGACTCTGTGAATGGCTGGAAAGCTTTACAAGATGATAAATATATGTAAATGGAATAACACATGTTGGAATGGTGATATACATGATGTGTTTGATGTTAAGAGAACAAGAAAAGATACTGACTGTAGATACTGGATGGGATGAGCCTTTCCAATAGAATTTTCTGTGATAATGATAATATTTTATTTATTATATATGCACTGTCCAACATGGATCCATTAGCAACCATGTTTTGAGCATTTAAAGTGTAGTTATGGTTACAAAGAAATGCAGCTATGGTTACCAAAAAACTGAATTTTAACTTGTTTTAATTTCAATGTAGATAACTATTGTATTTGACAGCATAGATCTAGAATCTATCAATGAAGACTGTGGAAAATATTTACTGTAGATTTTGGTTGTGTAAGTTCAGGAGTAGACAAAGAGCCAGGTAGTATTTTAGGCTTTGCTGGCTGTAGTTCACTGTGATGTTCTCTGCCACATAATGTTTTGTTGTTGTTGTTGTTGTTTATTTTCTTCAATTAAAAAAAAATCCTCAAAGACTGTTTTGGCCCAGTGTGAATACTTTGCAGACTCCTAGATTATTTAGACTAGTGATTCTCAAACTTTTTGGTTCAAACAGTCCAAAAGAAATACTTAACAGTTCCATTTATTATATAACTAGGTTCAATAAACTTAATGAATATGTCTTAACAACTTAGTGGAAATTTGATAAATATAAGTTGAAGATAAAGATAATATGCTTTTTTCTTAATTAGTCAAATTACTAATTAAATAAGTTTGTCTCTTGAACATTGTACCACTTTGATTAAAACGAACAAAAACTCATTAGCTTTTATTCATACCAGTTGCTAAAACTGTTCACAATGATATATTATTATAATCGATAGTGATGTAGCTGGGTACTATTTTGAATTAGTAGTTCACACAGTGCCTAATAGTTTTCAAGAATGGCTGTTTAAAAAAACAAATAATATCCAAACACCTCTAAGTATAAGTATATCCTTAAAAGCCAAATGCAGTTTTGGAACCAATCAATACTCAGTATGAATGTAATCAAAAAGCATTTTATAAGTAAGGTTATTGTAATGGTCTAGGGGCTTGGCTTGTTTCTGTTAAAGGGTTTCTGTTGTGGGTTATGTAATAAAATATACATTTAATAGAATTAGAGACTTCCAGTAAGCACTCCACACCCCCCCCTCCTTTGGTTTTTCCAAGTTCTAGTAAGTTTTAAATGCTAAGTAGTCCACAAGTTGGAGAAGAATGATTCTCAAAGACTCTTAAACAACAATGTTTAAGTTACCTTAGGTTAATATTGCCTAGTATTTTTTTTTAAATCTGTTTTAAGTACGGAATTTGAAACTATTCCTATAGAGCAGTGGTTCTCAACCTTCCTAATGCTGCGACCCTTTAATACACTTCCTCATGTTATGGTGACCTGCCAACCATAAAATTATTTTGGTTGTAGCTGGGCGAGGTGGCACACACCTTTAATTTCATAACTCAGGAGGCAGAGGCAGGTTTGAGGCAATCCTGGACTACAGAGCTAGTTCTAGGACAGCCAAGGTTACACAGGGAAACCCTGTCTCAAAAACAAAAAAAAAAAAAAGTTTTTTTATTGCTACTTCATAACTGTAATTTTGCTACTATTATGAATCATAATGTAAAAAAATGGTAATTTAAATTATAAAATAAATATCTGGTATACCACCTCAGTGAAAGGGTTGTTCAACCCCCCAAAGGGGTCACGACCCACAGTTTTAGAACCACTGCTGCTACAGAAGAGCAAAATATACTCGTTAGTAGTCACATGTTTACTTGTGAAGGGTACTCATTCAGCAAATAGTTATTGAGCTCCTTCCATTTAAAAGCACTGTTAGACTATGACAGCAAACTTAAGACACACCACCCTGTTTTCACAATTTTCTGCTGTGGCAAAGGTAGCTTTGGGGAAATGATAGAAACAGTTAATTTATATAATGGAATTTTAAATTATAGTATTAATGCTCAGAGAAGATATGCATAGTGCTACCAAGAAAACTTTCTTTCTTGCCCAGAGAGAATAGCACTTACGAATACACTAATTTGAGAAAGATCTCTGCATAGGAATAGAACAGCTATTGTGGCTACCAAAGTCAGGGGGTAATAAGGGATAACGAAGTCTTGGGGTAAGGTCCCAGTGAAGACTGTCAATACAATAGCAAGCAATTGAAATATTTTAAGTAGGAAATTACTTTTAAATGCATACATTTATGAGCTGAAGAGATGGTTCAGTAGTTAAGAGCATTGGCTGATCTTTGAAAGGAAGGACCTCAAAACCGCCCATAACTCCAATTCTGGGGGATTCCATTTTCTTTTCTTTTCTTTTCTTTTTTCTTTCCTTTCCTTTCCTTTTCCTTTTCCTTTCCTTTTCTTTTCCTTTCCTTTCCTTTTTTCTCTTCTTTTCTTTCCTCTCTTTTTCTTTCTTTCTTTCTTTCTTTCTTTCTTTCTTTCTTTCTTTCTCTCTCTCTCTCTTTCTCCTTCCTTCCTTCCTTCCTTCCTTCCTTCTTTCTTTCTTTCATTCTTTCTTTCTGTATATTTTATGTGCATTGGTGTTTTGCCTACATGTGTGTCTGTGTGATTGTGTTGGATCCACTGAAACTGGAGTTACAGACAGTTGTGTGCTGCCTTGTAGGTGCTGGGAATTGAATTCCAGCAAACCCTCTGGAAGAGCAGCAGTGCTCTCAACCACTGAACCATTTCTCCAGCCCCTGGATTCAGTTTTCTGGATCTAGTCTCCACAGACACTAGACACAAAGGTGGTGCACTGATAAAAATGCAAACAAAACACTCATATACATTACATGTAATAAATATATATAATTAAAAATTACATATTTATATATTTAAAACCAGCCAAGCCAGTTGTATTTGTCCTTGACTTTAATCTCAGCACTCAGGAGGCAGAGGCAGAAAGAAAACCATGAGATTGAGGCCAGCATGGTCCTAAGTGAGTTCCAGGCCAGGTAGGACTACATAGTGAGACTATCTTAAAAACAAAAAACAAATGAACAGCAACAAAATCCAAACCCACATACTTATTTCAGACTTAAAAATGAATCACTGTTCCCTAAATTTAGCTTTTATTTTATGTAAACAATGTGTGAAATAAGATATTGTCTTTTAGGTTTCTTTTTGTATTTATTGCTAAAAGTAAGAACATTTACTACTAGTAGTTCATGTGTATGGTATTAATTTAATGTTATGGTAGAAATGCTAATACTAGTTATCAAATTTTGTAGCCATTATTTTTAAACCCGACATTACACCTGGAAGTAAGATTCTAGTTAATGCATTCAGTGAAAAAAACTTATATGTATTTATTTATCTTGTGTATGTGTATCCACAACACACAGGACACATGTGGAGGTCAGAGGCTAACTTAGTGGGAGTCGGTTCTGGTTCTTTCCTTCTATCATGTGGGTTACAGGGATTGATCTCAGGTAGTTAGCTTAGTGACAAGTGCCTTTACATGCTGAGCTGTCTCAATGGCCCTTAACTTCTTATTTCATGTCCTTTTCAGGGTTAATACTCCTGAGTAGAATTCTAATTGAATAGTCAACTATAGCATGTAAAATAGCAATACTGCTGGGTCTAGTAGTGCTTTCATGTAATCGAGGTTACTTAGTAGACTGAGACAGGAGGATTAAAAGTTCAAGACAAGTCTTGGTACAGAGTGAGATCAAGGCCACCTGGCAACTTAGAGAATGTGAGTTGTGTTGCCATCCTTTTCTCAAGAAAATCTAATTATTGTATGAAATCTTGAGATTTTTTGCAATTTAGGCAATAAAATTAAAAAATTAAGTATCATGTATATGTTAAAGGTTATGTGTGGTTGGCACATGCCTTTCATCAAAGTACCTGTAGCAATCTCCCTTGCCTCTATCTCCTGAGTGCTAGGATTACAGGATACCCAGCATAGTTTAATTTTCTTAAGATAAATTCACTATTTAAGATATCTAGTTGAGGGGTTGGGGATTTAGCTCAGTGGTAGAGCAAGCGCAAGGCCCTGGGTTCAAAAAAATAGATATCTAGTTGAGCCAGGCGGTGGTGGCGTACACCTTTAATCTCAGCACTCCAGAGGCAGAGCCAGGCAGATCTCTGTGAGTTCGAGGCCAGCCTGGTCTACAGAGTGAGATCCAGGACAGCCACCAAAAACTACACAGAGAAACCCTGTCCCGAAAAAATAAAAAAACAAAAAACAAAAAACAAAAAACAAAAAAGATATCTAATTGACTTCCATTTAGGGGTTGAATTATTATGCAGTTAAGTGTTATATATTATTTATTATGGAAACTAGGTCAGATTTTTATTGGAAAGTCCATATCATCACACTCAGAGTTAGTCTACAGATTTTATCTTCTTTATCTTCTTTATTTATTTATTTATTTATTTTTTTGTGAGAAACGGGGAGGGAGGAGGACTGGCTTATAGCCAAGGCTGGCCTGGAACTTGATATATATATATATATATATATACACATATATATACTATACATATATATATACATATATATATACTATAACATGGGGGGGGCTGGGGAGATGGGGAGATGGCTCAGTGGGTAAAGCATTTGCTTTGCAAGCATGAGGACTTTTGGTTCAAATCTCCAGGACCCACATAAAGGCTGTATGTGCCAATAACCTAGCACTGGGTGATGGAGACAGGCCGAACCTGGAGCCCTAGGCCAGCCACCCTAGCCCAAATGGCAAGCTTCTGGTTCAGTGCAACCTTGTCCAAGCAAGGTGGAGGGAGACGGAGGAGGACACCTGTCATCCTCCTCTGTATTATACAAGTGCATACACACACATGCATGCATGCATACACATGCAACCACGCACACATGCATGCATGCACACATGAAAAGAATAAATCAACAACAACAACAAAAAAGGTGTGTGTGGCAACTACTCCTGGAGTACTAGCACTGTGCTATAATTCTAGGCCAACCTGAGCAAAAGTTTGAACCTAAAAAGAACCCGCCAGAAAGTTATGCTAGGAGGCCAGAGTTACCAAATGCAAAGTGGAGGCAAAGTCCCTGCCTTTTTCCTTGTGCCACAGCACAAAGCAAAAAAAAAAAGAGGGGGGGGGGTAATAATAACACAGTACTTAAACTGTCCTAAATCCCTTATGTTTTAGAGCTCACAATGTGGTTTTTGCTTCTTATTTTTGGTGTTTACAAAATAACTCTAAAGTCTCACCCATGCTCCTAATCTCCCAATCTATATAATTTTTATCATCTTTCTTACTTGTTAATACTGTGTATTTTTTACAGAAAAAAGTTGTCAAAAATGGATGGGATGTCTTCAGAGGCTAATGAAGAGAAGTAAGTTCATTCAGTGCTGCTCAAATGTTTTCTATAAAAAAGATTCTTTTCAAACTAGTTAAGAACTATCAGTGACGTCTGAAATTTTCTATTTTGTTCAAGTAAAAGAAGTCGGTGTTATAAAGTGACAGCCCTTCTTCCATATCTTTGTAAAAGTTCACTTAGAGTAAGAACTGAGGACTTGGCCGGGCGGTGGTGGCGCACGCCTTTAATCCCAGCATTCGGGAGGCAGAGGCAGGAGGATCTCTGTGAGTTCGAGGCCAGCCTGGTCTACAAAGCGAGTTCCAGGAAAGGCGCAAAGCTACACAGAGAAACCCTGTCTCGAAAAACCAAAAAAAAAAAAAAAAGAACTGAGGACTTGAAGGACTTGCATAATACCACTTTTCATCTCATTAAGGCCTTAGGAGGTGAAATGATTTCTCCAAAATTAGCATCATAAACTAGTGATCTATTTGCCGCTTAAAAATGTTTTTTGAGACAATTTCACTATGAAGTTCTTGGTTGGCCTGAAACTTGACCAGGCTAACCTAGAATTAATAGAGAAGTACCACTTTCGGAGTACTAGGATTAAAGGCATGTGCCACCACACCTGTCCCTATTTTTTTTTTTTTTATTTGTTTGTTCTTTTAAGACAATTTCTCTTTATAGCCCTGACTGTCCTGGAACTTGCTCTGTATAGACCAAGGTGGCCTGGAACTCAGAGATCCATCTGCCCCTGCCTCCCAAGTGCTGGGATTAAAGGCATGCGCCACAACTACCCAGCTCTTACTTTTAACTTATACATGATACTTAATTTTTCAGTTAATTGCCCAAATTGCAAAAATCTCAAGATTTCATATAATAATTAGATTTTCAGTTTTTCTTTAAAACCAAGTGTGGCACCAAAAACTCACATTCTTCCTTGGAACAGCTAGCTGGTAGAACATAATGCCTGTGATCTTTAGACTAGTTAAGGATTCTCTAGATCATTTGAGTCTCTAAACTGTCTTTATTTTTTTTACACCTCACCGTTATCTATTTGGCTAGGAGGCATTTGGGAGTTTAAAAACCCAATCAAAAAATCATACCATAGTACCACAGTTAGTATCTGGTGACGTAGAGATTGTTTATTTTAATAATTGTACCTCTGTAGATATGATAAATTATGTGGTACTGATTATGGGAATTTTGTTTGTTTGTTTGTTTTCGAGACAGTTCTTGGCTGTCCTGGAACTTACTCTGTAGACCAGGCTAGCCTCAAACTAAGAGACCCTGCCTGCCTTTGCCTCCAAAGTGCTGGGATTAAAGGCCACCACCCAGCCAAGAGATAGTCTTATAGAACATGATTTTGTTGTTGTTGTTTTTGTTTTGTTTTGTTTTTTGAGACAGGGTTCCTCTGTACCAGCCCTGGATGTTCTGGAACTTGCTTTGTAAGACCAGACTGGCCTGGAACTCACAGGGATACACCTATCTCTGCTTCCAAGTGCTGGGATTAAAGGTGTGTACTACCACACCCAGCCATTGTTTGAATAGTTATTTAATCTAGGCATAAGAAGCTTCAGCATGCTAAACATATGCTTTACCACTAAACTATACTCCCAGCCTCTTCCTCTCACTCCCTACCTCTTTGGTACTTACTGGAAGTTGAATTTAGGATTTCATGCATGCTAGACAAGTGTTCCACCACTAAGCTATAGCCTCAGACTTTTACATTTTGCTTTGAGACAGTGTCTCATAAAATTGCTCAGACTGGCCTTGAACTTACTTGGTATCCAGGGCAGGCCCCAAATCTGCTTCAGCTGACCACAGTGTGCCTTTAAAACATTGAATGCTTGGGGCTTGAGAGATGGCTCAGTGGCTAAGAGCACTGACTACTCTTCCAGAGGACCTGGGTTGAATTCCCAGCACCCAAATTCCCAGCACCCACACAGCAGCTAACAACTGTCTATAACTCCAAGATCTGACACCCTCACACAGGTATGCAGGCAAACACCGATACACATAAAATTAAAAAAAAAAAACAAAAAAACCATTAAATTCTTCCTTTTTTATTTTATTTTATTTTATTTTTTATTAATTTTTTATTTATTTATTTTTTTAGACAAGGTTTCTCTATGTAGCCCTGGCTGTCCTGGAACTTGCTCTGTGGACCAGGCTAGCCTCAAACTTACAGAGATCCTTCTGCCTCTGTCTTCGAGTGCTGGGATTAAAGGTGTGTGCCCAGCTAAAGAAAGCTCCCCCCACCACCCAATTCTCTGTGCAACAGCCCTAGCTGCCCTAGAACTCATTTTGTAAACCAGGCTGGCTTTGAACTCACAGAGATAAAACATTGAAGTCTTATACTGTAACACATAAGGGATGAGGTAATGAGGTGATGATAGCTTTTACAAATTCAGTTGTTAATCTACATACACCTAATTTTTCCTTTTCTTTCTTTCTTTTTTTTTTTTTAGTGACAATATTCAGAAGCCTGTTAGAAGACGGCATTCCTCAGTAAGAAATATTTTTATTTAAATTAATGCTGTTATTTTTACTGAATACAAGTATAGTAATATTGATTGTGGCTTTACCTTGGCATCCCAACTAGCTTCTTATTGCTTTCTGAATAAAGATTCAGATAGTTAATCTTGTTATACAGTTCAGTAAATATGCTAAAATTCATGTCTTTGCACTTTTAAATAATTTAATAAGCTTTTATTAACATATTTCTACATCATTATGATATTTTCAAATGTATTTAATCATTTTATCCTATATAAATTATACTTCATTATTGTAAATGCTTAAAATGTATAATATTTTTCTCTTAAAAATATATTTAACCTGGCATTCAAACTATTATAAGCCACAAGTTCACCCAAGTTGATTTACATATTAAATTCATGTTATATTATGAAACTCAAAAAATAAAACAGTATAGTATAGGGTGCCTGTATGCAAAATTTACCCATAAGAAATTCTAGCATAATCCTGCTAAGATTTTCTTTCTTTTTTTCTATTTTGACTGCTTTTGGGTAGGTTTTGCTAACAGGCATAATTTATATGATTATCTCTTGATTGATATGATATATCTAGCTCTTCTTATTTTCATGTTTAAGTTCTATGTGAAGAGTTTTATGTATTTCCTCAAGATAGGAAAACAAGACTTAGAACTGAATTGGGTTAGTATGATTATCCTATTAGGGCATGCCCTCATTCCTGAACTGAACATTAGGAACAAAGAAATTTCAGACTGTTGGATAGTCTCAGTAACCTTGAGTAAGTGTGGAGCTTTACCTAGATAGACCACTTGAGATTATTTTGTGCAAAAGAATTTGGGAGCATGGGCCAGGAGAAGGCATATTAAATCAGCCACATAACACTGAACAATATGACTTTGAGGAATTTCAGGGATTTTAGTGGAAATTTTAGTTTTCTACTCATATAACTTAAATTGACTAGGAGCTATGTAAGATTTTCATGACTAATTCTAATTATTGCCTCTAGATTTTGAAACCCCCAAGGAGTCCTCTTCAGGACCTCAAATGTGGAAATGAGACAGTTCAGGTAAGTCTCTAGTGCAGATGCTTTGGAATTTCAGTGATTTTGTTTTGTGGAGGGACTTGGTTTATTGAGATTAGGTTTCAGTTACATAGTCCAGAGTGACTCTGACCTTGTGGCAATTCTGCTTGAGCTTCCCAAGCGCTAGGGTTATAGATATCTATCATCGTGTCTGGCTTCAGTGACCATCATGAATTTTATTAGCTATGTGAAGAGACAATACCATAAATGATTCCCATTTAAATATGTACAAGTAAGTATCTCATTGCTTCCATGTTACTGTTCAGATACTTTTGTGATGTTTTTCTGTTGGCTTAGCAGCTGCACATAAATCTGTTGATATTTTAATTATCATCTGCTTCCCCATAGCCCCTCAGTCAGCACCTCTCTGATCACTCAGGCTGCAGCTTGTTGGGGCTTCTGGTCCGATTGGCTTTGAATTAAGTCTCTATTGTTCTGTTTATCAGTAAGACTCAGAAGTCAAAGGATGGGGTGACAACCTGCTAGCTCAGAGAGGCTGTGTAGCAACTAGCTGACTTTGCTTTTTGGCCAGAGATACCACAAGAGACACGTCTTTTCCCTTGTCCCAGAACTGAGAGAGCTCAAACTCTAGTCCCCACCCCTTCCTTCCTGTGTGCCTTCTCTATCCAAATTGCTGGCTTCTCTAGGGCCAATTCCCATTAACTAGTCATTCAAGGTATAACTTTATTGGGCAGTCTTGGGAGTATCAGGGTGCGATCAAAATATGCCACAACACTTTTGGGCTTGAGCTGTAACTCAGTGGTGGAATGCTTTCGTACTGTGCATGAGGCCCTGTGGCAGTGTTAAAATCCAAATTCTTGAATAAGCTGGCATTTATATTTTTAAAACTCTTATTTGTTGATAATAATTTAACCCCTGCTGGGATTAAAATAGGGAATGATATTGATTTCTTACCTTGACACAGGAACTAATATAAGCCTTTACATGTTGAGACATCTCTCTAGTCTACCTGTCTAGCTTTTTACATGGAGTTAGGGATTGGAAATCCAGTCCTCTCACTTATATGGCAAGCACTTTATCTACTGTCTGTCATGCCTACTGTATCTGATTAGACCTTTGACAATATAGATTGCTTAATATAGATGGCATACTATTCTTGGTTGTTTTTAATTTATGTTTATATATGAATGCCTGCATATTAGTATGTATTCCTTGGGTATGTCTAGAGCCCACAGAATCCAGAAGAGATAGTCAGATCCCCTGGAGCTGGAATTACAGCTAGTTGTGAACTGCCCAATTTGGGTGCTGGGAACCAAACCTGAATTCTTTGCGAGAGCTGTGCATATTCTTAACTACTGAGCCATCTCTCCAGCCCTCTTAAAGAGATACATAGTCAGCTGGGTAGTGGTGGCCCAGGCTTTAATCCCAGCACTCCGGAATGGATATCTGAGTTTGAAGCCAATCTGGTCTACATAGCGAGTTCCATCTAGGACATCCAGGACTGCACAGAGAAACAAAAAAACAAATGACCCATCCAGCAGGTCCAGTTATTCGTGGGTCTTGAGCCGGGAAACACCTGAAAGAACCATGGGGAGAGAAAGGAAGGGAGCCAAGCACAAATGAGACACTGAGTCAATCTGAGTCGCGTCAAGGCTCCGTTTATTGATTGGGGCTTGAGGTTTATATACAGGGCTTCAGGTAGGGAGGGGGAGCAGAGAAAGGAGAGTGGAAAATTTTCAGAAGAAGTCAGAGTGGTCGGGGGGAGGTGAAGTCTCTTTGGTCCAAGGCTCTGCAGCTGGCCGATTACTGTTCAAGGCTATATCTAAAAGTATATTTCTTAGTTAGGCCAAGGTCGTCCTGCTTTGGCAAGTCTTGCAGTTAGCCAAGGACGTCTGATTTTTCCAGACTCCAAGCAGAAATTCAAAGCATAACAATCCTGAGTCAAACTGTCCTAGGTCAGTCTCCAACAAACAAACAAAAAAAAAAGAGGAGATAATACATCATCACGGCAACACTATTCACAGTAGTCAAGAGGTAGGAAATCTAAATGTCTATCCATTTTGTTTAAATAAACAAAATGTGGTATTTCTATATAATGAAATTCAGTATTAGAAGTCTGACATATACTACAGCATGCAAGAATCTTGAAGAGCTAACTGAAAAAAAAATTCAAAAAAAATTCAAAAAGACGAACTCTACTTGTTACCACTTATATGAGATATATAGTTAAATCGATAGAGACCAAAATAGAATGATGGTTGACAAGGATTTGGAGGGAGGATCTCAATGCGTATTTTTTTTGTTTGTTTTAATTTTGTGTGTCTTAGGTACCCATGAGTGCAAGTGCCCATAGAGGTCACAAAGGCATCAGATTCCCCACTTAACCAGCTGGAGTTGCAGGTGGTTGGGAACCCCTAACATGGAAAATGAACTTTGATTCTCTGCAAGAGCTATATGTGCTCTTAACCACTAAGCCTTCTTTCCAGTCCCAATAAGTACAGTTTGATTCTGTAAGATGAAGATCTAGAGAGTGGTTACACAGCAAGATGTTTTTAACACTATTGAACTGTACACTTAAAAGTGTTAAGATGAGGGTGGTTAAGAGCACTTTCTGCTCTTACAGAAGACCCAGATTCAGTTCCAGTTGGGTGGTTTATACTACCTGTAACTTTAGTTCCAGAGGATCTGACAGTCTCTTCTGACTTCCATGGCACCTGTATGTATGTGATACATCTAAACTCACATGGGCACAAATATACACATCAATTTTTAAAAAATGGTAAAGAGCCCGGTGGTGACATACACCTTTAATCCCAGCACTCAGGAGGCAAACACAGTAGCTCTCTAAGTTTGAGGTCAGCCTGGTCTACAGAGTGAGTTCCAGGACACATAAGACTACACAGAGAAAGCCTGTCTCAATAAAACAAAACAAAACAAAAAGAGGTAAAGATGGTAAATTTAATTTGGTTTTTTACCACTAACAAAAAAGTGTAAGTACTTGTCAAGGCAGAATGGTTAAGATGATAAATTATTTGTAGCTCAGCATGATGGCACAGGCCTGTAATTTTAGCACTGGGAAGATGAAGTTTCAAGTTCACTCTTGGATGGGTTACATAGCAAATTTGAATGCAACCTGGGCTACGGGAGACCATGTCTAAAATAACTATAACAGTTACAAAAGATAGTAACTTATATGTATTTTACTACAGTGAAAACGGTTTTTTAGATGGGTATGGTACTTCATGCCTTTAATCCCAGAACTCAGGTGGCAGAAGCAGGCTGATTTCTGAGTTCTAGGACAGCCTGGTCTACATAGAGAGTTCCAGGCTCATCATAGCTACATAGTAAGACCTTGTATAAAAAAACAAACAATAAGTTGTTTGTTCGTTTTTTAATTTTAGAAGAACATTGTAATAAGGTATAGTTGGCCACAGAGCTCCTGTTTTGTGCCCAGTCTTTCTTGTTATATATTGCTTGTGTCAGTATGCTTATTTTATATGTGATTTAGCCAAAAGGCCCAAAAGCAATAATAATATGCTTGTTTTAACTCTTACTGAAAATATTCTCAAGCTAGGAGTGTTGGTATACACCTTTAATCCTAGCAGTCAGAAAGCTGAAGCACAGGGTCATGAATTTGAGATCAACATGGATTATATATTGAGACCTTGTCTCAAAACAAATAAAGCAACAGTAAAGGAAAATCATATTTACATGAGGTCATGGGTTCATCCTTAGAACTGCCCTCCCCCAAAAAAGTATATGGAAAATCATGTTTATGTTCACTAAGTGCTTCTATATTGAGCTATTTGGAGGAATTTTATATCATTAATTCAAAATAAGACTTGATCCCTGCTTCTAATAGTATGGAGACCTAATTCACAGTGATTTTTATTAAGAATTGTATCCTATATTCTTTTCTCTTAGGAATCTAATGCTCCAAGAACTAGAAAAAGCTCTCGTCGAGTCAGCTTTGCAGATACTATAAAGTAAGTTAAAAGGAAAGTTAAGTAAAATGTTATAGGTAATGCTTTTCTTTGTGTCAAATCAAATATGTTGGTGGTAATTTATTTGGGTAAACTTGTTTTGCATAAATAAACATTAAAGAATAGTTATTTTGTGTGCATGAGTGTGTGTCATTTCAGGTATCTTCCTCTTCACCTTACTTTTTGAGACAATGTCTCTCTCTGAACATAAAACTCTTGGACTTAGCTAGACTTGCTGACTCATGAGTCCCAGGGATCCTCCTCTCTCTGCCTTGACAGTGATGGGAGATTTATTATGTCTATCCTGGGAATCCAAACTCAAGTCCTCATGTTCATATAGCAAGCACTTTACTGAGTTATGGTCTCAGCACCAGAGAATTATTTTATTTTGAAAAATGCCTTTTACTTAAAAATTTTTATTAGTGTTTGCATATATCATATGTATCTGTGAGTGTAAATTAATGGATGCCCTGGCATGTGTATAGAGGTCAGGGGATAACTTTTGGCAGTTAGTTTTCTCTTTCTTTTTTTTCTTCTTTTTTTCTTTTTTTTTTTTTGGAGCTGAGGATCGAACCCAGGGCCTTGCGCTTGCTAGGCAAGCGCTCTACCACTGAGCTAAATCCCCAACCCCTAGTTTTCTCTTTCTACTTTGGTTTCTGGGGGTTGAATTCAGGTTGTTAGCTTGGATATCAAGTACTTTTATCTACTGAGACATCTTGTTGGCACATTTTTTTTTTATTCTTAAAAAAATGTATTTATGGGACTGGGAGATGGCTCAATAGTTACGAGCACTTTCTGCTCTTCCAGAGGACCTGGGTTTGATTCCTAGCACTCACATGGCAGCTCACAACCTTCTGTAACTTCAGCTCCAGGGGATTGAGCTCTCTCTTGCCTTTGTGGGTATGGCATACATGTGCACAAACACCCATACACATAAAGTAAAAATTTTTAATGTTTTTCTTGTTATTAGTGGGGGTGTTGTGTACATATGTGAGTGAATGTGTGGATACAATTTTTTTTTTCTCTGTGTAGCCCTGGCTGTCCTGGAAGTCACTCTGTATACCAGGCTCACTCTGTAGACCACCCAGCCAAAATTGTTATTTTAAAAGTTGTTATTCAGCATTATCTTTTTTTTTTCTGTTTTTTTGTTTTCAAGACAGGGTTTCTCTGTGTAGTTTTGGTGTCTGTCCTGGATCTCGTTTTGTAGACCAGGCTGGCCCTGAACTCACAGAGATCCTCCTGGCTCTGCTTCTTGAGTGCTGGGATTAAAAGTGTGCGCCACTGCTGCCCAGCCAGCATTATCTTTATACGAGAAGCAAAATAATTCTTTAAAAGCAATAACAAAACAGTGGTAACTGCTATTACTGCTGCTATTTAACATTGTATTAGAGGTTCCCACCAACAAAAGTAGAGGAAGAAATTTAAAAATTAGAATATTGGGTCTTGAGAGATGGCTCAGGAGTTGTGAGCACTCATTGTTTTTATAGAGGACCCAGGTTCAATTCCTAGCACACACATGGCAGCTCACAACTGTCTGCAACTCCAGTTCCATATGATCTACACCCTTACTCAGACATACATGCAGGTAAAACACCAATGCACACAAAATAAAATTTTTTAAAAATGTTTTTTAAGGGATTGGGGATTTAGCTCAGTGGTAGAGCGCTTGCCTAGCAAGCATGAGGCCCTAGGTTCGTTCCTCAGCTCTGGAAAAAAAAAAATGTTTTTTTAAAAAAATTAGAAATGTTGAGGCTGGAGTGATAGCTCCGCAGTTAAGAGCACTGGCTGGTTGTCCTTCCAGAGGACTCAGGTCCCATGCCCAGCACCCATATAGCTGCTCATAATTGTGTATAGTTCCAGTTCTAGGAGATCTGATGTCCTCTTTTTGCCTCCATGAGTACCAGGCACACATGTGGTGTATGAACATACCTGCAGGCAAAACATTCATACACGTAAAAAACCAGGTTTAAGAATTAGAAATATAGGATAAGCTTATTACCTTTGCAGATCAATTGTTCTGTTTCCCGGTTGTGTCCTAATTGTGTGGTTTTATTATTTTCTTCTGTTTGATGAATTTCATTTTTGCTATCTTAACTCTTTCTTTGTTTCTAGGGTATTTCTTTGTGTTCTTTCATAGAAGTAATTGCTTTATGTTTTGAAATCCATAACAAACTATATATACAATTTTCAACTGCTTTGGTGTGTAATATTTTTTCTTTTTTTCCTTTTTTGGTTTTTCAAGACAGGGTTTCTCTGTGTAATGTGGGAGACCAGCTCCCACATTTATTTACCCCAGGGACTCTTGAGGAATGAGGGATAAGAGACTTAGGTAGAAATAAAGAGGGGAGAGAAACAGAGAAAAAACACAGGATAGCCCGGGATTCTTATCTATGGGCCCAGAACTTTATTCCAAAGGGCTATTTATAACAACAATGCCAAGGAGAGGGGCAAAGGACCTCCCCCTTGCTAGTTACAGCCAACTGTAGACCTTTACAAACGCCTGGTACTCGGGCCCGTGATCAAATCATCCTCTTATGCAGTTCTGCTGGGTAAAGCCACTAGGAAGCCTAGATGGGCTCCAACAGTGTAACAGCTCTTAACTGTCCTGGAATTCCCTTTTGTAGACCAGGCTGGCCTCGAACTCACATGATCCGCTTGTCTCTGCCTCAGGAGTACTGGGATTAAAGGTTGTCCATTGGAAATATTTATCTTTTTTTTTTTTAATGAATTATGCTTTTCTTTTAATCTTACGGTTCCTTTTGTAGACTGTGCTTCTGTTTGTTTGTTGTTGTTTTTTGAGGTAGGATCTTGTGTAGACTAGGCTGGCCTTGAACTCCCGTACTCCACCTTTTTTTTTCTTTTTTTTTTTTTTTTTTTGGTTTTTGGTTTTTGGTTTTTGAAGACAGGGTTTCCTGGCTCTCCTGGAACTCACTCTGTAGACTAGGCTAGCCTTGAATTCACAGAGATATGCCTGCCTCTGATTCTGAATATTGGGGTCAAAGGCATATGCCACCACTGTACAGCTCTAACACTGACTTCCAGTGTGAGATACCATACATAACTCTAGATTCTGTTTTTTTATTCAACATTGAATGAATTGAAATGTTCTCAACTCAGCTATTTGTGAGAAATTCCTGTGGAGTAGAGGTTATTTCAAAATAGCTCTTTTCTGTAAATGCCAAATTCTTAAAATTTTATTTTCCGTTTACCTTAGATTCCCTCATATTAACTGTTTGTGAAGTGACTAGATTAAATATTGTTTCATGTTTAGAAATCTTAGCAAAGTTCTTTGGTTTGATCAGCATTCTTTCTCATTCCATATTTATATTTCTCCAAACTTTTTAAAGTCCATATTTTTTTGTGGTTATTGGTGGTTTTTTATTGTTGTTGTTTGTTTTTGTTTTTGTTTTTGTTTTTAAGGTGGTGTCTCACCAAGTTGCCCTGGCTTATTTTGAACTTACTTTATATCTTTGGCAGACCTTGAGTACCAGCTACTTGGTACACAGCGATAGAAAAACTTATTTGAGACTAAGAGTTTAAGGTTAATATAGACAAATCAGCAAAATCTCATTTAAAAAAGACAAAAACTAAACCCCCACAAGTTTTGAAAAATGGGGGTAGATTTGGAGTAGAAGTGGGAAATTCACAAAAAGCTACTTAGATGCAAACATCATTGTTCTTAGAGACCAAAGACAGGAATTAGTGTCAGCTCATTGGAGGTACTATATTGCTGGCTAAGTGCTATTGGAATATCATTTAAATAAAGTTTGAACAGTTTCGTTCTAGAGTTTGGTTTTTTTTATGGTTTAAGGGAATACACAGGGTTTGTCATGGCTGCTGGAACCTGAGGTGGCTACTCTTCCAGAGGCCAGAAGAGGGTGTTGGACCCCCTGAATCTGAAGTATATTACTGCTTGGAGACTAGCCTGCTCTCGAACTCAGAGATTCCCTGCCTCAGTCTCTGTAGTGCTGGGATTAAAGTTATACGCCACTACACCCGGACTCAGCCTCTTCTATATAGGGAGTTACAGGTTAGGCTAGTTAGAGCTACGTAGTAAAAGCCCATCCCTAGATAGATAGACAGATAGATAGATAGATAGATAGATAGATAGATAGATAGATAGATAGATAGATAAATTAAAGCAATTCTTTGGTATATATATAATTAGAAAATTTTACTTTTTTTTAGAGTGAAAAGCAGATTTGCACACTAACAAAAAGTACTTCTCAAATGAATAATAAAATTAGTAAAATTTTTAAAAAAGAAGCTTTTCAGTATTCTTTATTTTTTTCACTTCTAGAGTATTCCAGACGGAGTCTCACATGAAAACAGAGAGAAATTCAGAAATTGCAGGTAAATATGTAATTGTAGTTCCTGTAATCTGTTTTCTTTACAATTTTTCTGTGGTTATGTACTTATAACTTCACATCTATCTGGGTGCACGCACTTGAGAGAGAAAGAGTGTGTGTGTGTGTGTGTAACATGCATACATCATAAGACGTGTGGGTATTAGTTACTTTTCTCTTGCTGTGATAAAGCACCATGACCAAGGCAGTTTATAGAAGAAATAGTTTATTTGGGGTTATGGTTCCAGAAGGATGAGTCTGTCATGGCAGGAAAGTGACAGGCATGGTAGCTGGAGTAGTGAGCTGAGAGCTTACATCTTGAACTTCAGACATGAAGTAGAGAGAAGAGACTGACAGTAGATGAGCCTCTTTTACTTTTGGAAAGCCTGCCGCTAGAGACATACTTCCTCTAGCAGGCCACACTTCCTAAACCTATCAAACATTGCCACCAACTAGAGTCCAAGTGTTCAAATGCCCAAGAATATGGAGAACATCTGTCATTCAAACTCTAATATGCCTTTAATTTTAGCACTGAGGAGGCTAAGACAGGAGGATTCCCTGAAACTCATTGGCAAACCGCTCACCAAATCAGTGAGCTTCAGGTTAAGTGAAAGATACTGTTTCAAAAAATAAGGTGGAGAGTGATAGAGAACATCACACAGCATTGACCCTTGGTTTACACATTCCTGCCCACACATGTGCATTGTATATGTGTGCACACCCACATGAACATCTATGTATAACACGCACACAAAGTATATTCTTAGCCAAATGCGGGGGCTCACATCTGTAATCCCAGCATTCTTGGGCTGGGGCAGAAAGATAAGTTCAACACCAGCCTGAGCTATATAGCAAGTTGACCCTTCTAAAAAAAAGAAAAAAAGAAATGAAGTATATCTTTAGTCAGGGAGACAGAAAGGCTAAATAATAAGTTCTTTTTAAAATTTTGCTGTTAACATCCTTATATAACTTTTCTAATACTTGATCAAGCATCTTTGAACAACTTTAATTTTTTATTTTATTTTTAGAGACAGAATCCAGAAAAAATGTGCTGACTCTACAGTAAGTAAGGGGCATGTACTGATTATGTTTAAATGGTTATTTATTCCTATTAAATGAAAGTTTAAATATTTTTATTTTAGCATCCTTTCTGTTAGGAAGCACTTAGCATTAATTCAAAATACAAACTGTAGAATTTAGTATATGTATTACTATATCTGAAAAAAGTATATAGTTTTAGTAGTGATAACAAACTCCATTTTCATATATAAATTCTTAAATTCATCACCTAGTATAACTTTCATGTGTGGGAATTTAGTTCACCAATCTACTTGTAAATGTTTTAAATGATGACTACATAAGATTATTCACCAAAGCTTTGAAGATATGAAGGATCATGAAAATGGCATAAAGGCTGATTAAATCAATTATACATTTTCCATGTAATTGCTCAGCTAGAACAACATGTACATATGTGTTTATATTTTTGCTTGTGTGTGCATTATTCAATGCATGTATATGTACCATGTGTATGCAGTGCCCACAGAGGCCAGAGAGGGCATCAGATCCCCTGGAACTGGAGTTATAGACAGTTGTAAGCTGCCATGTGGGTACTGGGAATTGAACCCAGGTCCTCTGGAAGGTCCAGTTGACTACTAAACTTTCTCTCTACCCCACCTATTAAGATTCTAAAATTAAAGTTGTTTGAAGTGCATCAAATTAATAATAGCCATGGTTTTGAAATAGTAAAGAACAAAACATGAAAAGTAAACAATTATTTTCTTCTTTGGATGATCCATTTCCCACAGTCAGTTATTTTGAGTATTCTTGCAGAAGTGATCTTTATGTGCTGATCTTTAGCTTTTCTGTAAAACAACATAAATTAGATTATCTGATAATATATAGTCAGCTTTTTACTGTAGATACTTGGGTTCTTTTTTCTTTACTTTTTTTAGTGTTCAGGTTTTAGAAAATGAATTGATTTACAGGTCTTTAAAAAAAAAAAAATGCCTGTAGGGGCTGGAGAGATCTCAGCAGTTAAGAGCACTGGCTGCTTTTTCAGAGGACCTGAGTTCAATTCCCAGCAACCACATGGGTGCTCATAACCATCTATAATTGGATCTGATGCCCTCTTCTGACATGCAGGTATATATATGCAGAACACTCATACCTAAAATTATAAATAAATAAATTAAAGAGAAAGGAGAAAGGAAGGAAGGAAGGAAGGAAGGAAGGAAGAAAAGAAAGGAAAGAAAGAAGGAAAGAAAGAAAGAGAGAGAGAGAGAGAAAGAAAGAAAGAAAGAAAGAAAGAAAGAAAGAAAGAAAGAAAGAAAGGGAAGAAAGAGAAGAAAGCACACCTTTTTTCCCCAGCACCCAAGAGGCAGAGCAGGTAGATCTCTGTGAGTTTAAGGCCAGCCTGGTCTACATAGTAAGTTCCAGGACAGCCATGGCTATTAGACCCTGTCTCGAAAAAAGGAAAAAAAAAAAAAAAAAGCACCATATATTAAAGCATGTTTTTATGGTGTTCTTAGTTTAACACACTATTAAGACCATTCAAGTAAGGGTCTCTAATTTTCTACTAGTTACCCTATGAAAACCTTTTATCTTCCTTAGTCTTTTTGTTTTGTTTTGAGACAGGATCTCATTGTGTATAGCTCTGTCCTGTAACTCACTATGTAGAGTTCAAGTGGTGTGATTAAAGGTGTATGCCACTATGCCTGGCTATTTTCCTTACTCCTTCAACTGTGTGATTCTCCATAATCACATTTTTTTTTTTTAGGAATAAGAATTCAGATGATAATTATTGTGCAATTACTGGTGAGTATGACCAAAATGCTTCTCTTAATCATAATCTTTTGCTTTATCTAGATTCTCTGATGCAGATAAAACATTCATACACAATAAATAAATAAATCTTTAAAAAAATTAATGAAAAACAGATGTAGTATACATTTGTAATCCTAGCACCCTGGAGGTGGAGGCAGGAGGATCAGAACTTCATGGTCATCCTTGGTTATATAGCAAGTTTAAGTCCAACTTGGGATACATGAGACAAAATATAAAAATAATGCCAGGTGTGGTGGCACACACCTTTAATTCTAGTGTTTGAGAGATAGAGGTAGGTGGATCTCTGAGTTTGAGGCCAGTCTGATCTACAGAGTGAGTTCTAGGCCAGTCAAGGTTACATAGACACTGTCTCAAAAAACCAAAAAGGTAGATAAAATTACTAACACAGATATAAAATATTTTATTTCCAAAATGAATATAATAATCATGGTTCTCTGTCATTAAAAAAGGGCTTTTAGGGACCACAGTATAAATCAGTAATGGAATGCTTGCTTGCCATGTGTGAGGTCCTGGGTTTGATCGCCAGCATTGGAAAAGGAGGATGGGGGGAGGAAAATATGAGTTCAAAGTCTTAAAAATATTTAATTCATAAGTCTCTATGAAGAGCTTAGTAACTGGTTGTCTTAGTAATGTTTCTATTGCTGTGTTAAGCACTATGACCAAAAACAATTTGTCAAGGAAAGGGTTTATTTTTGTTTACAGTTGTAGTCCATTATGATAGGAAGTCAGGGCAGGAACTCAACACAGGAACAACAGGGAGGCAGGAACTGAAGCAGAGACCATGGAGGCATGCACTGGTTTGCTCCACATGGCTTGCTCAGCCTGCTTTCTTATATAAAGCAGGAGCACCTGGTCAGGAATGCCACCTCCCACAGTGTGTGGACCTTACCACAGGAATCATTAAGGAACTGCTTAATAGACTTAGATTTTCTCAACTGAGATTCCTCTTCCCAGGTAACTCTAGCTTGTGTCAAGTTGACAAACAAGCAACCAGGCCACTAGTAAATATATCTAACTGAGGAAGGTCCTAAAAAAGAAAATCAGACTCCTGGCACTATGTTTTTCTTACTGTAATTCTTTTCTGTTTGCTCCGTAGGTATGAACACATTACTTTGTGCTCCTATTCAGACCCAGATACAACAAAAAGAGGTATGAGATCATGCAAGTATCTTCATAATTTAATCTCTCACAGTTAAATAACAAAATTTTATGGCAATGTATAATTTTGAGATAATTTACCAAAGTGAATTATCATAGTCTATAAAAACTTCCTATATTTCCAATTAGTTGATGACAATTAGATCCAATTTGAATAATAACAAGATCTCTCAATCTTTAATGAGTACATGAAATATCTCAGAAGTTTATTAAAATATAGATTTTTTTTGGATTGAAGATGTAGCTCAGTAGTAGCTTATCTAGCATGTGCAAGGGTCTGTATTCAATATTCAGCATCATACAGTCAGAAAATAAGTGTATGCATTGTGTGTTAGTAGATAGATGAATTTGTGTCTGGTTGAAAAGAGTAAACTCTTCAGAGATTATATTCTCATTTTTTAAAATATTTATTTTAGCTGGGCGGTGGTGGCGCACGCCTATAATCCCAGCACTCGGGAGGCAGAGCCAGGCGGATCTCTGTGAGTTCAAGGCCAGCCTGGTCTACAAAGTGAGATCCAGGACAGGCACCAAAACAACACAGAGAAACCCTGTCTTAAAAAAACAAAAACAAAAACAGAAACAAAATATTTATTTTGTTACAATGTGTGTGAATGTTTTGCTTCATGTATGTATGTGCACCATGTGCATGCTTGGTGCCCAGAGAAGCCAGAAGAGGGCACTAGATTCCCTGGAACTGGAGTTCGAGACAGTTGCCAGCTGCCATTACAGATGCTGGAAACTGAACCTTGGTCTTCTGAAGGAGTAGAAAATGCTCCTAATTGCTGAGTCATTTTTTCAGCCCCAAGAATCTATATTTCTATCTCTTAAGTGATACTGGCAGCAGGTGCCCAGACTGTACTTTGAATAACAAGGAATTGGAGACTGTATATTCAAAAACAAAACATCCAAAGTACAGAGTATAATATGAATTAGCCATCATGTACCTATGCCTTTCTAAGACTTTTTATTTAGAGTTGGAGTGACCTACTCAATAAAGAATTTTCATTATGGTTGCATTTCATATACTCAGTGCTTTTTCTTTTTTTAGTCAGTGTGGAAGGCATGTGATTAACTTCAAATTTTAATTTTTCCTAAACTACCAAAAAGTAATTTACTGAGAGACTTTAACACCCCTCCACCCCCTCACCTCCACCCCCAAAATTTATCTGGCCTCAAACTTAACTATGAAACCAAGAATAACCTTGCACATTTTGTTATTGATGTTTGAGACAGGGTCTCACTGTGTTGTGTAGCCTTTGCTGTCCTGGAGATCACTATGTAGACTGGAGTGGTCTTGAACTCACAGAGAGATTCCCTACCTCAGCCTCCCAGAGTGCTGAGATCAAAGGTGTGCACCACTCTGCCCACCTGCCTTGAACTTCCAATCTTCCTGGTTGTACCTCCTGAGTACTGGGATTATAGGTGAGGATTAACATATCTGGTCTATGCTGTGCTGGGGATTGATCACAGGGCTTTATTCATGGTAAGCAAGCACTCCAACTGAACTACATCCCTAGCCCTAGGAAAAAAATGTAGTAACAAATTACATATAATATAATACACCATTGATTTAAATAAACCAATATAGCTTGAAACTATTACTAATTGTGTTTATATAGTATATGTTATAAAATACCTTTTTTAAAACTTACATTTTTGGAGCTGGAGAAATGACTCAGTTGATAAGATCACTGGCTGCTCTTCCAGACGACTGGGTTTGATTCCCAGCACCCATATGGCAACTCACAACCATGTGTAACTCCAGTTCCAGGGAATCTGACACCTTCTTCTGGCCTCCATGGGCACCAGACATGCAAGTGGCACATAGGCAAACATGAAGGCAGAACACCCATACACATAAAATAATAAAA
Source organism: Peromyscus nudipes (assembly GCA_902168325.1). Taxonomy (NCBI): domain Eukaryota; kingdom Metazoa; phylum Chordata; class Mammalia; order Rodentia; family Cricetidae; genus Peromyscus; species Peromyscus nudipes. The sequence continues at coordinate 53,270 of CABHPH010158489.1, read as the reverse complement.
ATAAAATAATAAATTACAAAAAAGCCTTATATTTGGTCTCATTTTTTCTTTTTCTTTTTCATTATAGTTTTCAGTTATAGACTACAACCATGAAAGGAAACATGCAAATGACCAGACAGTCATTTTTTCAGATGAAAACCAAATGGACCTGACAGCAAGTCACACTGTGATGATTAACGAAGGCCTTTCAGATTGTACCAAAAGTGAACATTCCACGAAGATAGATACTGCATCCTTTTTGGAGAATTTAAAGCGTCATGCTGAGAATTCAAGAATTAAAAAGGAATTAGAATGCCCCACAATTTCCATAAGTCAAAATACTTTCTCAGAAAAGATAAATTCTGACAACTTCATAAAAAGATTGAAAACAGGAAAATACAGTACTTCTCTTGATAAGGAAAATTCTGAGCTACCTATTTACTCCAAAGAATCAAACAGTGCCTCTTCTACACATCAGATGCATGTATCTCTTAATGTAGATGAAAATAGTAGTAATAGGACTAGAATCTTTAGAGAACAAGATGATGGGATGAATTTGACCCAGTGTCATACAGCCTGTATTCAGACTTGGATTCCTCCATCCAGGGAGAACAACTTAGGAGGATCTAAGGATGATACTAAAATTTATAGCAATGAGTGTATGGAGTTGACAGCTAACTATACAATGCAGGTTTTACCATCAGAAAATAATTTATCTGAAAGAGAAACTGAAACTCAGAATGTCATGATGCATGTTACAACAGTTGATGAAACTAAAGCTCCAGAGAAGAAAACAGTCGTTAAGGATAAGCTAAGTGCTGCTTTTCAAGACTCTTTTCCAAACCTTGAAAATAAAATTCATGTTACCAAAAGTCATAGTATGGAGTCAGAAACTCAAACAACCATACAGACTTCTAATCAAGGTGCCAGCACATTGGCTAGAACTTCAGAATCTATCTGTTCTAGTCCAGCTATTCAAGGTAATAAGACAATTTTTTATTCTAGTAGCAATGATGCAATGGAACTGACTAAGTGTCTGTCAAATATGAGAGAGGAAAAAAATTTGCTGAAGCCTGATGGTAATTATTCTAAAGTGTGTGGCAATCCAGCTGCTGGCCCACTCATAGAGAAAACTATTTATTCAGAAGAGGATAACATGGACATTACCAAGAGTCACACAGTTGTAATAGATAATGAGATATTCAAGCAAGATCAAGAAAACATTAAAAAAGAAATTATACCAGTATTTAAAAAAGAAATGATGCTCCAAAATCATACAACTATGTTAGAAGATGAGAAAATGAATGTAAATTATATTACAGTTCCTCAAGTATCTAAGGAAAGATTACAACAAAGCCTGACAAATCCTTTATCTGTGTCATTGGCTGACAGGGTTGAATTCTTAGCAGGTGAAGATATGGAATTGACTGAAAGTCATACAAATAAGTTAAGAAGTCAAGTTATTCCTACAACTTTTGACTTAGTCTCAAAGAATGTCACTAAATCTTGCTCTCACAGCAAAAGCCCTTCAGATGAATGGGAAAAAATGACCAAAAGTCTTACCCAACCATTCCAACAAACAAGCGTTATATCCAAAAACATCCTAACTGACATCCAAAGAAAAGAAAAACATCCAATTTTGAAGATTTCATCTTGTCTTAATAAAATGTCTCCTCTGTCAGTTGACTATAATCAGGATATAACAACAAACCATAATATATCCTCCTCTGGTCCTGTTCCGGATATACAAGTAGCACTAGAACATGCAGTACAGGACCAAAATTCTAAACTTATTGAGCCACAGAGGAAAAACTTAGGTGATCCCACACCTGACTGTTGTCATGATAAGATGATAATTTCTTCAGAGGAGGAACAAACTATGGATCTAACCAAGAGCCACACTATTGTAATTGGATTTGGTCCTTCCGAAGTACAAGAACAAAGTAAGACTAATTTAGAACACAGAAACAGCCAGCTCACTACAGTAAACAGACAAATAGATGTGAGCATTCCTATAGAAAAAACTAGAGGAGTAACAACTAATGTTATGGACATGTTAAAGGACAGAAGTATACAAAAGCCTGAATTTTTGAAAGAAAAGCAAAATGTTGAAATTTGTGGAAGAAAAAGTGCTGGTGGACTAAAAATTGATAAAACTATTTTATTTTCAGAGAGTAATGAGAATGATATGGATATTACCAGGAGTCATACGGTCAAAATAAACCACAGATCTTTATTAGAGAAACATGAGTCTCATTTAGTACCTATGGCAGGAACTTCTAAAACCATTTTGTATGCATGTGGACAGGATGAAATGGAAATCACTAGAAGTCACACAACTGCTTTAGAATGTAAAATTATTTCACCAGCTGAAGTAACTCCTAGCCACCTGGATAAGACTGTGATGTCTATAGAAGGTCACGAGGAACTAGAGATGACAAAGTCGCATACTGTTTTCATTGACTATCAAGCAGAGGTGAAGGGTGTGCTTCCAGACAGAAATGACTTTGAATTATCCAAGAAGGAATGCCTACAGAAGCCAAAAGGGATGTCTACTTTTGCTGAAGAGGTTGTTTCCATTTCAAGAAATAGTGAAAACAACCATCCAGCAGTGAAAGGTAGCCAGCTAACAGTACTGGAGGAAGGGTCTAATAGTGGGCCTAGAGAAGACACTGATGATGACCCTGAGACATCTAAATTGGCCACTTGGAAAAATGCCAAAGATGTACAAAAACCTGGATTTCAAAATGAGCTGCTGTCAGGCAAAACTCAGAGAAGAAAAAGCCTTAGGCTCACAAATAAGACCATTACGTTTCCAGAGAATGATAAAAATAATAGAGATACCACTCAGAGTTCTGTGATGGAAATAAATAATGAAATTAGCCTGGAAGAGGGACAGGACTTGAGTTTTGTGCCATTGGCAGGAACTTCCAAACCAGTTTTGTCTACACACAGGCCAGAGGACATGGATATCTCTAGAAGTCAAATCACTGCTTCAGAATATAAAACTGACCCAGCAGATGAAGTAACTACTATACCTATGGATAAAACTGTAATGTTTGTAGATAATCTTGGTGATCTGGATGTCACCAAGTCCCATACTGTTTTCATCGATTGTCAAACCAAAGAGAAAGTACTTCATGAGTATACTAAATTGGGAATGGCAAGAACAAAAAATTTGAATGGTCCTGAAGGTGATACCTGTATTCAAGAAGCATCAGACTCTATAGTTTCATCTAATGTTTCATGTTTTAGTAGTGTCAAACCAAGTCTGAGTAATTTGAATAGAAAGACTGAGGCGGTTTTAGGCTTTCAGACTGTTCATGTATTACCTCCTGCAGAAGAGTTACTTGCAGTAGAAAATCAGGCACATAATAACATGAGTACAGTGCAAGCTACAGGGATGTATAGTCTAGGTTCCAGTGGTGGTAGAGATGATGAAAGTAAGAATCTTCATAATGGAACTGAAACTACCTCTGTACCACTAAAGGCAGTTGTCAGAGACAAAACGAGAAGATGTTCATTGGGCATCTTTTTGCCCAAATTACCAAACAAGAGAAATTGTAGTATCACTGGTGTTGATGACCTGGAGCAGATTCCAGCAGATGCAACTGACTTAAATCACTTAGAAACTCAGCCAGTCTCTAGTAAAGATTCAGGCATTGGATCTGTTGCAGCCAGACTGAACTTGAGTCCATCTCAGTATATAAATGAGGAAAATCTCCCTCTATATCCTGGTGAGATTCTTTCCTCAGACTCCATTAGCCTAGACATTGAAGAAAAGGCTCTGACTGACACATGCTATAAAGAGATTTTACCATCTGAAAACAAAATAGAAACCTGCAGTGCCCAAAAAAGAACCTGGGTACAAGAAGATGATAATGTTACAAATGAGAAAAAAATCAGAACACATGATAGTACACAAGATCAGGAGGTAAGTTGTCTAATACCCAAAAAAATGTTCTTGATTTTGTATTTTTGCTTTCGAGATAGATGCTCTAGAATTCTGTTGCTGTAACTTCCTGTGTGTTAGGATTACAGGTATATACTACCATACTCAGCTGTATTTGTATTTTAAAACTTATGAATGTTTTTGAATTTTAAGTTTCTAAGCAAGTAGAAACTACTTCTACTTACTATAGGTCAGAGAAATATTCCTGTATAGAATTTTCAGGGGTCAATTGGTAAGAGACTTTAAGATAATGATATGGTGGCCTATCTCTGTAATCTCATCACTCTGAAGAATGAGGCAAGAGGATTGCTGTGACTTAGAAGCCAGTCTGGGCTATAAAACAAGACCCTATCTCAAAAAAATAATTTATAGTGGCAAATACCCACAAAAATGGAATAAAAAATTGTATAAATAAACCTGGCAGTGGTGGTGCACACCTTTAATCCCAGTATTCGGGAGGCAGAGGCAGGCAAATCTCTGTGAATTCAAGGCCAGCCTGGTCTACAGCCAGGACACAGATAAATACTGTCTCAAAAAGAAAAAAAAAAAGTGCAAATATTATCCAGGGGCATAGCGTATATATGAAACTTAGACAGCTTTGTGGAGTTGGTTCTCTCCTACCTTGATGCGGGTTCTAGAGATCAAATTCAAGTCATCAGACTTGCATGGTAAGTTCTTTACTTAATGAGTTATCTAACACATTTTTTTTTCCTCTTATGGTTTGTCGAGACGTGGTTTCTCTATGTAACAGCACTGGCTCTCCTGGAACTCACTCACTCTGTAGACCAGGTCTTGATTTCACAGAGATCCATCTGCTTCTGCCTCCTGAGTCCTGGGATTAAAGGCGTGCGCCACCACACCAGGCTCATACATGCTTATTTTTTAAGATAATGTCTAACTATGTAGTCCATGCTGGTTTCATCCTCTAAGTGCTGGGATTATAGGCATATGCTACTACCATTGCTACCTTGAAAAGAATCTTCCGTGTTATAAATATCTGAGGAATCAAAAGCCTTTCTACTATTCAAACTTATCGCTGCCTGGGGAGGCGAGCCTTCAGCAGCGCAGGGCTCAAAGGGAATCCACAGAGTCGGCATATACTATGACTTTTTCATCTGAGGGGGTTAAGGGAAAAAACACTCACACACTCTCTTTTTTTTTTTTTTTGACTTTATTTATTTTTTAAATTACACTCATGATATTCATTAATTACACTCATGATATTAATCACATTTGTGGTATTCATAGATTACATTCACAGTATTCATTCAATTATATATATATAAAATATATATATTAATTTTAAATGCTGAATGTCATTTATTTAAGGGGGGAGGAGGTCTTAAATAAAGGCTTACAGCACAATGGGAGGACCCCGGAGGGCAGAAGTTTGCTACTGATGTTTTACAATCTTGCTTCTAATCTGTTAACGCCCATTATTCAGGGTACCAGGCAAGGAACTTCCCTTAAGCATTCAGGAGGGTGGAACCTGGCAGGGAATTAGCATAGAGAGAATATCAGGGTCAAGGTCCGCAAGCAAGGCAACAGTTACCCAAAACGGGGGCCAGGGCCCTGCAGGTCCCCCTTTTATTAAAAAATGAGCTTCTGACTTGGGTTGTGTGGGACGTCAGCAGGTCACCTTACCTGTCATGGAGACGCCTGCCCAGGCCACACAGGAGCTCTGTACTCACACACTCTCTTGATGGTTTCCTTCAGACCTTATCTTCCTTTGTATTCTGTATTCTCTTTTTTTATCTCTATCCAGAAATGTCCCTTCTGTCTCTCTTGATGTTTTCCTTCTAACTCTATCTTTATTCTCTCATTCTTGATGTTTTCCTTCTAACTCATTTTAACTCTATCTTTATTCTTTCCCTTACAACTTATATACCACAGAAAAATCTTCCAGGCAATATAAAAATTATAATGTGGTTACATTCTGTTTTTCAAGTGAATGATTATAATGAATACAAGTAAAAACCAGCATGTTTTCCATATCCCTTATGTGATATTTTATGTATTACAGGTGATAAACAAATTATCCCAAGAACCCATGTACATTCATACCCAAGCAACTTGTTATAGATTAACAGTGTAGGCAAGCACAATATTCTTTTACTGGCAGACTGCGTTTTGTGGTTACAAAGAAAGGACTAATCACTTTATTACTTATCTTGACAGGTAATCTTATAAGGAATCTTAAAGGAATCACCAATCTAAACTTTTTTATTTGAAAAAGAATCAGTTAGCTCTCCTTTAAATATTTAGGCTACATACCCACTCATCACTAGTTTTTTTATATCAGGAGATTGAGGGCAGAAATGGGTATAAGGAATTAATCATCATCTTTGGTCATCAACCAATCCTAGCAAGAAAGGCATGCCAGCTAATGATAATTGGGCTGCTTTGTTCTTGCTCCCTGACCTTAAAGAGTTTCTCACTCAACTATGTGCCTTTCTAAAACTTTAGATTGTCTTCTTAGGTCTTTTACCTCAAAGCTATTTGAAAAAACTTAGTCTAACTTTAAGTTATTTTTAAAGCTTTGTTTCAGCTATGATGCACTCCAAAACCTGTGAACATATCTCCCAACATTAAGATTAAAAGAATTTAAACTAGCTGAGATACTGGGACTCAATTATTTTTCTTAATCATTAACCTAAGCCACAGTCTATAGGGCTCCTCAATAGAAACTCATGTGTTGTAACTGTGTGACATTTCCTTGTTTTATTTTTTTATCATTAAAACTGTATTTAAACTAACATTATTATTACCAGTTAGACAGTACAGCTTAGGAAGAAATCATCTTCATAATAATCCACAGGTAAAAATGCCCAGTAGAATGGGATATTTCCATGAGATAAACATACCACATTACAGGCAGCAGGGATCTCCCCACACCTATTCGCACCATGCCAGATACACAAGAAAGATGGCAGCGGCAAACATGTGAAGACACAGCAGGAGCAAAAGACATTCTGGAGTCTGGTCTCTGGGGCCTTGCTTATCCGAGATTCACCCATCAGGGATTTGTCTCCTGGTGGGCTGACACCTGGACTTCAGTTGCCATCTGTTGCTCCTCTGACATGGCCACAGGCATAAATTGCAAAAGTAAAAGCTTGACAAGGTTTTCTTGGTGTATCAAGACACGTCAAAGAGAGTATTTCTTTAGTGGCTGGAAGAATGCCTAGGTCAAGCTTAATACTTCAAAGTAAACTAAGATATTTTTATTTATTGAAAGACCATTTTTAAAAAACCCTCATTTGGCTAACTTGGAAAGAACAAAACTTGTCATTCAAATCCAGTTTTATAGGTAGTAAAATAAATATTAGAAATGCCCTGAGATTTGTAAACTGTTATTAAGAACCACATAAGGCGGAAGTTGGGGTGGGCGGGGTGGAGAGATGGCTCAGGGGTTAAGACGGGCTGCTCTTCCAGAGTATCAGGGTTCAATTCCCAGCATCACATGGCAGCTCACAACTGTCTTTAACTCCTATTCCAAGGAATCTGACACCCTCACACAGACATATGTGCAGGCAAAGCACCAATGCACATAAAAATAAATAAATCTTTAAAAAAAAAAAGAGAGAGAGAACCACGTAAGAGGGCTAGAGAGTTGGCTCAGTGGTTAGGAGCACTTACTCTTGTAAAGTACTCAAGTTCAATTCTCAGCACCCACATCAGGTACCTCATAACTGCTCATTACACCATGGGATCCAACACCCTCTTCTGGACTCCTCAGGTACCTACATTTGCATGTGTAAACGCCCACACAAACATAAACACATATGCATAATTTAAAATGAACATAAATCTTTAGGAAAAGAACCACATAAGTAGCTAGTTATGATAGCACATGCCTAATATTCCAGCACTCAGGAGACTGAAGTGGAAGGATCATGAGTTTGAAGCCAGTATGGGCTGAGTTCAAGTAAAACTTGGAAGATATATGATCTAAACAAAACAAAAAACCAATATAAGTAAACATAGAAGATAATTTCAGTGGCTCTGAGTTGAGGTGATGAGAAATAGCCAAAGGTATGAGAAATTAATAATAGTAATATAACACTTAAATCTGACTAGATTTTATGAAAATTAGTATTTTGTTTAAATATTGAACACTATACACTACTAGTTTTTTGTTTCTTTCTTTCTTTGTTTTTCGAGACAAGGTTTCTCTGTTTCCTTTCTGTCCTGGAACTCCCTCTGTAGACCAGGCTGTCCTGGAACTCACAGAGATCCACCTGCCTCTGCCTCCAGTGCTGCCCAACAGTTGCTTCTTTTTTTAAAGATCTATTTATTTTATTTTATGTGTATGAGTATTTTGCCTGTATGCATATATATGTATATATATGTATGTATATGTATGTCACGTGTGTGTCTGATGTCTGCAGAAGCCTGAAGAGGGCATCAGATCCTCCTGGAACTGGAGTTACAGATGATTGTGAGACTTCATATAGGTGCTGGGAACTGAACCCAGTACTGCAAGAGCAGTGAGTGCTCTTAACCCGAGCCATCTCTCCAGCCTCTAAACACTTCGATTTTAAGACAGAAATCTCATGTAACCCAGACTGGCCTGGAACTCAACTTAACTGAAGAATACCTTGGACTTTTGATTTTCTGATCTGACCTCTGCGATGGTGGGATTATATATGTGTACCACCATACCAAGTTCATGCATTGCTGGGGCTTAATGCAATCCTAAAAACTGAACTACATTCCTAGCCCTGCCTTAGACACTATTGGAGGTGCTAGGATTACATCTGCAAAAATCTTTAATAGTAAAACTTTTATCCTAGCATTTAGGCAAGTATTTTTTTGCCTTCAGAAAACCTGTATTGATGGAGACACTGTTCCATGCCTGTAATCTCAGCTATTGGAGAGACTAAGGATTGTAATTTGAGAATAATCTAGGCAACATAGCAAGATCCTACTTTAAAAAGAAAAAAGGGAGGGTGTGTGAAAATGATATTTGAAGCTAAATCAAATATTTTTAAGGTGTTTTTGTTTTTGTTTATAAGACAGGGTCTCATGTAGTACTGGCTGGCCTGGAACTTGCTATATAGAACAGACTCACTTTGAACTCAGAGACATACCTGTCTGCCTTCTGAGTGCTGGGATTAAAATAACCGTGCTTGAGTTAAATGATTTAAATTATAAGAGCAGGGCTACATGATTTATTTGATTTCAACCAGATGAATCTTCATGAAGTAGGGACCAGAAATGCATTCCTTCTGTCTACTCTCAGGGCTAACGTGTACAGTAAATATTCTACTCTACGTTTCTTTTGTGTATTGGGGGATACATTTTTGTATGCATGTATGTATAGGCAAGAAGTTGATGTCAGGTGTCTTCCTCTATCATTCTCCACCTTATTCTGAGACCAAGTCTCACACTGAACCTGGAGCTCACCACAATTCAGCTATGTTGACCAGTGAGCCCCAGGGTTCTGCTGATCCCCACCTCCCTTCTTTGCCTTCCCGTCCTGGAATAACAGGTGCATGCCCCTATGCCCAGCTTTTATATGGGCACTGGGGATCTGAACTCCAGTCCTCATGCCTGCGAAGCAAGTACCTTTATCCAGGCTCTAGTTGCCTCTTCTGTTTGTTTGATTGTTTGTTTTGTTTTTGTTTTTCTGTGTAATTTTGGTGCCTGTCCTGGATCTCGCTTTGTAGACCAGGCTGGCCTCGTAGTTGCCTCTTCTGATGTAGCTTCCCTATTGGTGACTAGCATCTAAATAATTGGAAAATTTGACAGTTGGTAGCTTATGGTATCTTTCTAAACTGAAGTATATCTGAGAAACAGTTTGTTTATATTGTATAGCACATAAAGTACCATTTAATGCCTAAATTACCTCATATTCTACTTTAGTAAGTTATTATATATGAATTATATAGATAAATTTTGTTAGAAATAGTATTTTTGTTTGTGTTCAACATTTAGTCTCTGTAAATACCAAGCTTATAAAGTTATGCTGGTGTTTTTAAGTATGTAAGTAAAATGTAGTATGTATGTACACACTTGTGTGCATGCTTAATGTGGAAGGAGGAACATGTCACAGCATGCATGTGGATATCATGAGACAATTTATGATGTCAGTTATCATCTTTTGCCTTTACATGGGTTCTGGGAATGAAACTCACATTACTAGGCTTATATAGCAAGTGACTTTACTGACTAAACCATTTCACTTGCCTCTATGCTGATGTTTCTTTGGTAATTTCAGATTTTTGATCATCATACTGAAGAGGATATCAATAAAAATGTCAACAGTGTATTGATAAAAAGCCTGAGCAGGACCCCATCTAGTTGCAGCAGTGATCAGGATTCAATCAAGGCTGATGGAATCTCTCCAGACCTCAGCAGTAAGACTCCCTCTCTTCCCCCCTCCCCGCCCCCAGACAGGATTTACCTGTGAAACTCTGGCTATCCTGGATCTCACTATGTAGACCAGGCTGGCCTTGAATTCAGATCGGCCTGCCTCTGCCTCCTGAGTGCTGGGATTAAAGATGTTTGCCACCACCACCTGACTAGCAGTAACATCTTTATGAAGGCTAAATAATAACAGTTATTTGAATCTTTCATTAATAAGTGTATTTCAGTTTAGCAAATATTTGAATGTTATATAAACACTTTGAGGGTTATAGGGTTGATAATTAAGATAATATTTCACTTACATTTGATTTTTAAAAAATTTGTAATGAAATGACAAGTGTTAGACTACAGAGGAATAGTTCATTTCCTCCAAAGCTTCTAATTAGTAGGGAAACTATTAAAACTATATTACAGATACTTTGTCTTACTACCTGGAAACATCCTAGTAGATAGAAGCATCAGGATCATGAACAGCACATAAATCTGAAAGATAACTGTCTTAATTAGGGTTTCTATTGCTGTGAAGAGACACCATGACCACAGCAACTCTCATAAAGGAGAGCTTACAGTTTCAGAGGTTCGGTCCATTAGCATCATGGCAGGACATGGTGGTATGCAGGCAGACTTGGTACTGGAGAAGGAGCTAAGAGTCCTACCTACGTCTTGGTCCATAGGCAACAGGAAGTGAACTATCATACTGGGAATGGCTTAAGCATAAATGAGACCTAAAAGCCCGCCTCCACAGTGACACACTTCCTCCAACAAGGCCACACCTCCTAATAGTGCCACTTCCTATGAGCCAAGCATTCAAACACATGAATCTATGGGGGCCATACCTATTCAAACAACCACAATAACTAAAATTATATTTTTGTTTTTTGTTTTGGTATAGGGTCTCGCTATATAGCTTTGACTGCCTACCATTGGCTATGTAGACCAGGCTGGTCTTAAACTCACACAGATCTACCTGCTTCTGCCTATCCTGTGCTAGGACTGAAGGTGTACTCCACTATTCCAAGCCTTATAGTTTAGCTTTGATTGTTTATTATATAAATTTTGCTTTGCTTCTAGCACAGTGCAATAGCCAAATGGAATCACAGTTTCTCGGTGACAGTATCTCTGAAGAGAGTTTGAGGGAGGTATGTTAAAGCATTTCTCACTTTAATATTTTTACATTTATTTAAAGTGCGTGTGTGTGTGTGTGTGTGTGTGTGTGTGTGTGTGTGTGCGTGTGTGTGTGTGTGTGCGCGTGTGTGTGCGCCACAGTACACATGTGAGAGTCTGAGGACAACTTGCAGAAATTTGTCTCTCCATCATGAAATCAGGTTGTCAGGCTTGGTGCTGTGTGTCCCTACCTACCGAGCCGTTCCATAGGCCATTGCTTCTCACAGTGGTCTTTGTTTTGTTTCGGGAACTCACTCTGTAGACCAGGCTGGCCTCAAACTCCCTGAGATCTGTCTGCATCTGCCTCCAAATTTTGGGGTTAAAGGCGTGTGCTACTACACCTACCTTATTTCTCACTTTTTCCTTTTTCTTTTTGTTTTGTTTTTCAAGATAGGGTTTCTCTGCTTACCCTTTGCTGTTTTAGAATTAGCTCTGTAGACTAGGCTGGCCTCTTCACTCACAGAGATCCACCTGAAAATCACACGCCACCACTCTATTTCTCACTCTTAATATCCTTTTTTTTTTTTTTCTTTTAAAGAGTTTATTGTTGTTCTTTGAGACAGGATGTCAGGCATTCAAGGCTAGCCTTAAACTCTCTATGTAACCAGTGCTGGCCTTGAACTCCTGATCTTCCTGCTTCCACCAACCAAGTGCTAGAATTACAGATGAGTGCCTCACCTGGCTTAGTTTTTTGTTTTGTTTTTGAGGTAGCTCCCATGTGTCTTAGCTGGCTCAAACTTGATATGTATCTGAAAGTGACCTTAAATTTTTGATGCTCTTGCCTCTACCTCCAGAGTGTTAGGATTACAGATGTGGGCAACATGCTCAATTTTATGTTGTATTGGGAATCCAGCCCAGAACTTCATGAATGCTAGGCAGATGTTCTATTAACTGTGTTATATCCCAGCCCTAGAATTTTTTTTTAATGAAATATTTCAAATATAGAAAATGCTAGTTTTCTTTCTTTTTTAAAAAAATTATTTGTATTTATGTGCTTTGTTGTTTGCCTGCATTTATTTCTGTGTGAGGGTGTCAGATCCCCTGGAGTAGGAGTTACAGATAGTTGTGAGCTGCCATGTGGGTGCTGGGAATTGAACCCTGGTCCTCTGGAAGAGCAGCCAGTGCTCTTAACCACTGAGCCATCTCTCCAGCCCCAAGGCTAGTTTTCTTTGTTAAGGATTCAACATAGTATTTATATGAAGTATTCTCTCAGTCTGTACTCTCTTGCTATAACTGAATAGCACAAGTTGGGTAGTTTATACAGACCAGCTTGTGGTTCTTTAGGCTTTATAAAGCATAACACTGCCACAAGCACGTATGTGGTGATGTTGTCAGGCTGGAGGAATTCTGCAAGATCTCCAGGTGACGCATGGCAATAGAGCAAGCTTTCCAAGTTGAGTTCATTTTCCTCTTATAAAGCCACTTATACAGTCCTGGGGGCCCTAACATTATGACCCCATCCAATTATCTACCACCACGTACTGTTAACATATGACTTTGGGAATTAATGTGAGTTTTGGAGGGATCGTGCACCTAGACCGTAGTAAGTAGAAATATTAATACTAAGAGACAAATTGAGTTTTGAAAATTATTTTAAATAACCTTACAAAAGTTAGACTGGGTGTGGTGGACCACATTTTTCATTTTACTAAAGAGACTAAGATCATGAATTCCAGGCCATACCCGGGCTGCATAGCAAAAATTTGAGCTGCAGAGTGATACCTTGTTTAATAATAATAGCAGTAGTAATCTTATATAAAAATCAACTTAAGAAAAGTTTACTAATGTTTGGCTGTTTCCATAACTCAGTAGATTAAGCTGTTTAGAAATGAATGGAGTCAAAGTGAGTCTACTTTGAGTGTTCATATAAAGTCCTTTTTTTTTTTTTTTTTTTTTTATTTAGAAACTCAAGGATGGACAAATTACAATAAAGGAGTTCTTCATACTTCTTCAGGTCCACCTCTTAATACAGAAACCCAGGCAGAGCAATCTTCCAGCCAAAGTAAGTGCAATTTCTTGGCAAAATATTCATCTCAGTTAAAATATATGATGCTTAAAAATTAAGTTTCACCAGAGCAAGTATTTGTTAAAAGACAAAATCATGAGCTGGGGATGTAGCTCAGTTGGTAAAGGCTTGCCTACCTACTTGAAGTCCTGGCTGCCAAGTCTAACAACCTGAGTTTGTATACCCTGGTGCTGCTCCCTTTCCTCACATTGATGTACTTATAATCCCAGCTGTAACTGCTCTAAAATACTCCAGTGATACCTGTGGAGGCGAGATTGCAAATCAGTATCCAGCTTGGAAGCACTCCCAGTTTGACATCCGTGAGTTTTTTCCTCCTTCAGTGGTATAACTAACAACATCTTCAAGTCTTGGTATCTACAGAGCTAAGCTATGTTCAAGAAGAAAAGATACTTGAAAAATCTTAAAGTAGAGATCAAAAGAAATGGAGTATATGTAGATCATGGGAGACGATGTTTGTAGCTGTGGGCATCTGTCTTGGGACTTGAATGACTGTGAGTCTCTTTAGAGTAGAAGTAGGAACCATGTTGTTGGGGGAGCAGAGGTGTTGCTAGCCTTCATAGACAATGTTTGCAGCTCCTTTATATGTTTACATCTTGTAGGCTCTCAGCTGGCTGCACTGGCAGAGAGGGTGCTTTTATAGCCTTCCCTGACCTATGCATGTTTGTGGAGTGGGTCAAGCTAAAGCACTGTAACTCATAAAATATAATTAAGTTGAAGAACTCCTAGGCCTGAAGTATCCAAGTATTAATTATATATAAGTTGGATACTTAACCAAAATAAATTTAAAAAATGGCTTGTACACAGTCCCAAATTGAAGATGCAAAAATTATTCTACCCACTGAGTACAATAATAACTATCCACTATGTTTCACAGTGCACTATCCTTTTATCTATTGACACTTCTGATATTTTACTAGATACATAACTGTGTCTTTTACTTTTTTAAAATTAATTTTTATTTTATGTGTATTGATGTTTTGTCTGCATGCATGTCTATAGATCACGTGTGTACAATGCCCAAGGAGGCCAGAAGAGGGCCTCAGATTCCTTTGTTTTGCATTCATACAATGGGTGAACCTTATTGCTGTCCAAACAGGCAATTGCTACTCTGCAGCTACCAGCAGTAGGTCGGCCACAGCCAGGCAGGAATTCTGTTCCCTCAGGCACTGGCTTTGTCTAAGTCTCTATCCTTCTATATGACTCAGGATTCAAAGGTTGAGGTGAAATCTGCTAGCTCAGAGAGGCCAAATAGCAAGTAGCTAACCTTCTATCCTTGCTTGGGGCGCATCCTGCTCAGCTCCCACTAAAGATCCCTTGATACACTTAGTTCCTCCCTACCACTTCCTGTCAGCTAGTTACTGAATCAGCCTCCTGACCCCAGGTTAATTTTATTTAATCAAACAAATGCAGAAACAAATATAATACACTTTACACAGTTAAAATAATATTCCACAACATTTCCCCATTTTTGTTTAAATAGAAACGAAAGGTTTTTAACTTTAACATAGTAAAAGTATATACAACAAAAACAATTACCAAGTAAGAATTACATTTACAGTATTCAGTCCATTTGTATTTATCAAATTCAGAGAAAATACTCCATTATCTATCTTATCTTAGTGATTCCAAAGGTTTATACTTAATTTACTTTCTATCATAACTAAGGAAATCTATAACTCTAACTATTTTGTCTTTAACTCTATTAAAGACCCCAGAAGGATGTAATATTACCTAACAACAGAGACAGCTGGCTGCCTAGACAGTCACCCAAAGTTCCTCTACAATGTTGGGGCATCCATCTTTGTCCTACAGGCCTAGAATATGTGGCAGACTTCAGTGAAGCAGGAACTTTGAAGGACTGTCCTGCCATTGGTAGTTTGTCAGTTGCCTTCCTGTGTGTCCTGCAGAATATCTGGTTGACTCTTCTGTGAAGCAGGAATCTCGAAGGACTGTCTTGCCTTGTTTTGGCAATGTTCAGTAGTCTTTTTCCTATGTCTCACTTGTCCATTTTGTACAGCACACCATCAGCAATGAAGGCAAAAGCAGTTTCTTGCCCAAATGGCTAGCCTTGCCATATTGAACGCAAACTCTGTATGGAGTTTCTTCAATGCCCATCATCCTTTTATGAAGTAAATTGGTGCTACCAGGAGCAGATGTGTTCATTGTCATGAAAAACCTTAGGTTATTAAACATCTTAAATGCCATATTCTATAGGTTTTTAAAGTGTTTGAAAAATCATCTATCTGTCTAAAATATATATATATTTCACATATATATACTTGTTGAACCTTGAAAACATACCTAATGTGACTACAAAGTTTATTTATTATAGATTAACTACTAACCTCATTTTTATTTTTATTTTTAAGATTTATTTATTTATTATGCATACAGTGTCCTGCCAGCATGTATGCCTACATGCCAGAAGAGGGCACCAGATCTCATTATAGATGGTTGTGAGCCACCATGTAGGTGCTGGGAATTGAACTCAGGACCTCTGGAAGAGCAGCCAGTGCTCTTAACCTCTGT
>CABHPH010158489.1:0-37151 GCA_902168325.1 Peromyscus nudipes | reverse complement strand
CAAGTGCTGGGATTAAAGGCGTGCGCCACCACCGCCCGGCTAACTTCATTTCTTAATTATATATTGTATTTTTGAATAAGCTGCATAAGCACAATACCCTGAACAAGAGTAGAATCAGAAATACAGTGTAACAAAAATAACTCTAAATTTGTATCAGTGTACCAAAATATATGCCAATGCAAAATATCTGAGATTAATAGTTGTCTTTTTGTCCTATATTCCTTTAAATGATAACATCCATAACCCACCAAATAACCAAAAACCACCCGCACCACCTTTGGGAATGTGGGCATCATCATCATCATCTTCTCTAGACTGCTTCCTCTTGTCTGTGGGTGAAGGCATCTTTAGGGGTACCTGAGAAAATTGAGATAATGGCCAAGTCCTGGGAAGACCAAATGTAACCTTGTTGATATATATTACCTGTCAAGATTCAGGAGGTCTTCCCCAGTCAAACCTGATCCATATTAACCTGGAACGAATTCACAACATTTTGCTTCCTGTAAAAACAAAAGCATAACCTCTTTCTCAATGTAACATATTTTTTTAGTTAAGATTCCCCTAAAGTATCTAGGTTGGTTCAGTTTATCAGTCCTGTTCACAATCCCATTTCTGTCAGCAGCTGTTGTTTGCTCATCAGCATTGAAAAATTCAAAATTAACACAACATACAGGATCTAGACTCCCTGTGTACTTTCCATCGTTATGTGGCTTATCTTTTTTTTTAAATTACTTTTCTCTTAAAAGACTTTATTATTTTTAAACTATTTACTTTTTTCTGACTGTCTATACCTTTTCTCTTTTTCTTCTTAAACCTACACACATTTTTAAACACACTGTAACCTGTTTAGAGGAGTTTTTTGTCTGGATCTGTCTTTACTTCATATTTTTTAACCTCTTTTGATTGCACAACCCTTAAAATGCTAAGTGGTGTGGCTAGGATCCCTGCTAAGGCTTTGCCAGCTGGCTCCAGCCGGTTCTAGGGTCTTTGAGAGCCAAGGCTAAAGCTCGGCACGGATTGGAGGTAGGACCAAGAACTGCATTCAGCCCTCCTAGCTGTAGGAAGCAGGTGCTCAAGCGATTTTACTTAGCTTGCTGTTTTTATTTAGCGATACTGGCTGAACAGCAGCACCTCTTAAAGGAGCTGTGTCTTTTTTCTTTTTCTTTTTTTTTTTTTTTTCAGCTTTTTCAGGCCCTACATGATAATTTGAGCCTTAAATTGGTATGCCAAAATGTAGTTGACTTTTTTTTTTTTAATTCTTTGGGGGCCAGCCACCCAGCTCCCAAATAAATACACAGAGACTTATTCTTACTTAGGAATGCCTAGCCTTAGCTTGGCTTATTTCTAGCCAGTTTTTCTAACTTAAATTAACCTGTTTCTCTTCTTCTATGTTTTGCCACTGGGCTTTTTACCTTCCTTTATATGTCTGTCTTCCCTTCTTACTCTGTGGCTGGGTGGCTGGCCCCTGGCATCCTTCTCCTTTTCTCGATCTTCCTCTTCTCCTCAGCCTAGATTTCTCCTCCTATTTATTCTCTCTGCATGCCAGCCCCACCTATTTCTTCTGCCTAGCTATTGGCTGTTCGGCTCTTCATTAGACCAATCAGATTTGTTGTTGTTGTTATTGGGTTTTTTTTTTTTGTTTTTTTTTTTTGAGACAGGGTTTCTCTGTGTAGCTTTGCGCCTTTCCTGGAACTCACTTTGTAGACCAGGCTGGCCTCGAACTCACAGAGATCTGCCTGACTCTGCCTCCTGAGTGCTGGGATTAAAGATGTGTGCCACCACCACCTGGCCCAATCAGGTGTTTTAGGCAGGCAAAGTAACACAGCTTTACAGAATTAAATAAATCAACTATAAAAGAATGTAACACAAACTAATATTCTACAACAAGATCCCCTGGGACTAGAGTTGCAGACAGTTGTGAGCTACTATGTGGGTAGCAGGGAATTGAATCTGGGTCCTCTGGAAGAGCAACACATGCTCTTAACTGACGAGCAAACAAAAAACAGATCAGCTTTGTACTGGATAGAGATGCCGTGTAGTATTTTCATGACTTTCCTCTCTTTTACAAAGAGCCTTGATTTCATTTAGTAGGAAACAGTGATTAGAAAATACAGTCTGTATTTTACTGTTGCCATTTCTGTTTGAACCATTACATATAGTTTTGATTTTTATGTATTTAAAAATAGTCTTTAACAACTGAAGGGTTGCAGGCCTGTGGTGGCACATACCTTTAATCCCAGCACTCAGGAGGCAGAGGCAGGCAGATCTCTGAGTTCGAGGCCAGCCTGGTTTACAGAGCTAGTTCCAAGACAGCCAAGGTACACAAAGAAATCCTGTCTTGAAAAACAAAAACAAAAAAAAAACAACAATAAAAACAAACTGGAGAACTGTAGCCACGCACTGTAGCTAGAGTTTTCCTGCCTGGCCCACAGTCAGGACAAATCTCTGTCACCCGCCAGTCCCACAGCCGCTCAGACCCAACCAAGTAAACACAGAGACTTATATTGTTTAAACTGTTTGGCCTAATGGCTCAGGCTTCTAGCTATCTAGTTCTTACATCTTAAATTAATCCATTTCTATAAATCTATACCTTGCCACGTGGCTCGTGGCTCGTGGCTTACTGGCATCGTCACCTGCTGCTTGTCATGGCGGCGGCTGGCAGTGTCTCCCTCCGCCTTCCTGTTCTCTCAGTTCTCCTCTCTGTTAGTCCCGCCTATACTTCCTGCCTGGCCACTGGCCAATCAGTGTTTTATTTATTGACCAATCAGAGCAATTTGACATACAGACCATCCCACAGCAAGGCACCTTTAATCCCCGCACTGAGAGGCAGAAGCAGGGCAAATTTCTGTGAGTTTAAGCTCAACTAGGGCTTCACCATGAAACTGTGTCTCAAACAAGAACCTGATAATTGAGCCAGTGAGATGGCAAATTGGGTAAAGGTCCTGACACTAGGCTGACTGCCTAAGTTTGATTCTGCAGGACCAACATGGAAGGAGAGAACTAACTGACTTTCACATTCATGCTGTGGCATGCATGCTACACACATAATAGATAAATGTAATTTAAAATTTAAAAAAACATTGGAATTATGCTATATGTAATGGTGCACACCTGTAATCCCAGCTCATGATAGGTACAACCAGGAGGACCAGAAGTTCAAGGTTATCCTTGACTACATGTATATTTCAAGGCCCAAGGGCTCTATATGAGACCTTGTCTCAAAAATAAAAAGCTATGGGTCCCAAGGAGATGGAGCAGTGGTTAAAAGCAGTTTCTGCTGTTGCAGCGGACCCAGGTTTGAGTCCCAGTACCCACATGGCAGTTCACAACTGTGTAACTCCACTTCCAGGGGATTTGACACCCTATTTTTGCCAACTAGGGCACCAGGCATGATTGATGCACATGCATACTTATGAACAAAATATATACATACAGGTCCTTGGGATTGAACAGAGAGTCCTCATGCTTTCATAGTAAGCACTCTCTTCCACCCTTTAATCGATAAGTAAGTCCAAAGTTTAACTTATTCTGTGCTGTGCTGCTTATAAATAATGGGTGGAGTGTTATTTGGTGTTTTCATAAGCAATGACATAAAAATCTGATTTAGATTTTTCCAAAACAGGATTAAATACATTCATTCGTCTTTAAACTAGGGCTCTAAAACATAACTGTGTTTTTTCTTGGATGGGTGTGTGGGTAGGTTGGTTGGTTGATAGAAGGTCTTAACCTAATTTTAGCTAGCCTAGAATTTACTATGTAGCAGATGACTTTAAACTCACAAAGACAAGACTCTTTTGAGTGCTGGGATTGCAGGCATGAACCCCTGCCTTGATTTTTTTTTTCTCCTTTCTATTTTAAATAAAGTGGTTCCTGGTAAACTTAATTTTTTTAAACTTTCTCTTTTATTTATTCTTTGTATCTTTCCATCATGCATCTCCACCCCATCCATTTCCCCGCCCCTTCATATCTGCCCTCTGTCCTTGTAATATCCTCCCCCCAAATAAAATAAAATAAAATAAAAATTAAGAGAAAAAGAAAATCTGTCTCATCATGGAAGCTGCAGTTTGACACAGTGAGCTACACAGTATACCCATTAGTCCATATATCTTTACTTGCAAGTGTTCATTGCAAAGAGTCATTGGTCTGGTCTGAGGCTCTGGTTTCTGCTATACCATCGATGGGGGGCCCTTGGTTATCCTGTTGTTGCCTGTTGTGTAGATTTTGCAGCTTTGGGTTTGCTCCAGCAGATCACAGGTTGGGTGGATGTTGGGGGTGGGCCAACTCATAACCCTGGTTCTGGTCCTAGATAGTTGCAGGAGTGGTCAGCCTGCCAGCTCTCTCTGTCCTCACCACCAGGGTGAGCTCTCCTGCTTTGCCTCAGCTAGTTTATCCTTGCGATGAGCAAGGAGCCTACCCTGTTCTTCAGCTTTCTCGTTCTCAGAGGTGGTTCTCCCACACCTATACCTTCAGGGCCAGCTCTACTGTGTTGCCCAGGCCTGGCATAGGGGCCACTCTCCTGAATGCTGCAGCTGATAAGGGGCAGGGACAGCTCTCCTACCTGCCTCAGGTTGATGGGCAGGGGTGTGGAGGGTGGGGAGGTGCCCATGCCAACACATGTCAGATGAGTAATGGGGACAGCTCTCCCATGCTCACAACTTCCAGGCTGGCTCACCCACACGTCTGCCAACAGGATTGGCTCTATTGTGGTAAGCTTCATTTTTAGGTATTGATTTTCTTTTTTTTTAATTACATTTATGTATTGTGTGTATATGTATATGTGTACATACATACATACATACATACATACATACATACATACATACATGTAAATGCTTAGAGGTCAGAGGACAATTTATTGGCGCCACCTTGCCACCTCAATTTTCTTAAAATAATTCATAATCGTTTTTAAACCAGTTTCAGTGCTATAAGTCGATACCCTTAGCTCATCTGAACACCTGGGGAAGAGTAGACTTTGAAGTTAGAGACTTGAATTCAGGTTTGAACTTGTAACTTGTTGTGTGAACTTCATATAGCACTTCGTATAATTTTTCCCTCACAGTACTGGGGATTGAGGCCAGAACCTCAAATAACCTCTATTGAGCTACACATCCAGCCCTGTTTGTATGACTTTTAAAAAATAGGCACTGTAGCTGGGAGGTGGTGGCATATGCCTTTAATCCCAGCACTCAGGAAGCAGAGGTAGGCGGATCTCTGTGAGTCTGAAGCTGACCTGGTCTATGGAGCAAGTTCCAGGACAGCCGGGCTACACACACAAAGAAACCCTGTCTAAAAACAACAACAACAAAAACCCCAAAGTCATTCTAAAACTTGAATTTGTTTTTGTATGTGGTTTTGTTCTCAAAATGCCAGTTTTAGCCAGGTATTGGGGTACTCACTCCTGTAATTCTAGGGCTTGGGAGGATCAGGAATTCAATGTGATCCTCAGCTACATGAGTCTAGCCTAGGCTATATGAGACCTTATTAAAAAAAAAAAAAAAAAGGCAGGGTGGTGGTGGTGGTGGTGGTGGTGGTGGTGGTGGTGCACACCTTTAATCCCAGCATTCAGGAGGCCTGAGGAGGTGGATCTCTTTAAGTTCAAAACCAGCCCTGGGCTACTACAGAGTGAGTTTCAAG
Source organism: Peromyscus nudipes (assembly GCA_902168325.1). Taxonomy (NCBI): domain Eukaryota; kingdom Metazoa; phylum Chordata; class Mammalia; order Rodentia; family Cricetidae; genus Peromyscus; species Peromyscus nudipes. The sequence goes on along the minus strand of CABHPH010158489.1, from coordinate 31,517 downwards.
ACAAGCTCAAAAGCTACACATTAAGAAAAAAAAAAAAAGGAAAAGAACAAACAGCATCTGGTTTTGTCTGACACCGTGTCATAAGCATGCAGTCCAGCAGTCAAGAGACTAAGGCAAGAGGAGCACAAGTTCCAGGCCGGCCTAAGCTGCATAGAAGAAAAGTGGACCAGTTCTGATTGATTGAATACTTTTTTCCTTCTTTCTTTCTTTTTTCTTTAGTTTACTATAAACACGTCACCTACCCCAGAAGATCTGATGTTGAGACAGTATGTTTATGGACCTAAGATACAGATTTATAGAGAAGATTGTGAGCTTCTTCGCCAAAAGATTGAAGAGTAAGAAAGTTTTTTTCCCCTGTGATTGTTTTTGGAGGGTTACAATAAAAAATGGTCTTTGTGGTATTTTAAATAGAATAACAGCAGCATGGGGGAAATGGATGGAATTAATTGATAGTATGACATGAATGAATGGAAACCCAGGCTGTCTACAATGTTGTGGAGCTTTACATAAGTCATTTACCCTTCTTTTCCACTTCATAAAGTAGTAATAATATCTATACACAGCAGATGCAATGAACAATAGAAGTTATTTATATAAAATGTTTCATATCATTATGAACAAAATGATAAACAGATTTTTTTTTTTTTTAAGACAAGGTTTCTCTGTGTAGCCCTGGTTGTGCTGAAGCTCGATATGTAGACCAGACTAGCCAAAAACTTTGAGATCCCTGTCTCCGCCTCTGAGTGCTGGCTGAGTGCTGGGATTAAAGGCATGAAGTAACACCCGATTTACTTTTGGGTTTGTAAACTGGGTGTTGTGTTACATGACTGTAACCCCAGCATTTGGGAGGGGAGATAGAGGCAGATGGTGATAGGAAGGTGCCATCCTGGAGGTAGTTAGGGCAGGTTTTTGTAAGGAAGGTACATTAGAGCTGAGCCTTGATGTATTCATTGTAGGTAGGCTATGGAGAACCAGGGGCCAGAAATTCCTAGACAAAGCCTGAGGAGGAGGAGGGCAACCCCTCCCCCCACTCAAGGTGCAGGCTTACAGAATAACACAGTAGGAATCACAGTAGGGGTAGGGAGTGGGCAGGGGTGGGAAATTGAATGTTCAGAGTGGACAGGAGGCTCTAGGCAGGGGTGTGAGTGGTGATGGAGAGATGGCTCAGAGGTTAAGAGCACTGACTGCCTTTCCAGAGGTCCAGAGTTCAATTCCCAGCAACCACATGGTGGCTCACAACCATCTGTAATGAGAACTGGTGCCCTCTTCTGGCCTGCGGTCATATATGCTGTATACATAATAAATAAATAAATAAAACTTTAAAAAAAATCCTTTAAAAAAAAATTCTAAATTCTATATTAACTTTTGTTTATTTTAGATTAAAGGTATCTGCATTGAACCAAGATAAACTACTGACTGATGTAAATAGGAACTTGTGGGGGAAAACGAAAGACTACTCTGATGAAGAGGTATTTTTATGTCCTTTTCTGAATAAGGATTGACACATTTCAAGATAAGAAACTGTTACTTAGCCTGATACACCTTTAATCCCAGTACTTGGGAGGCAGAGGCAGGTGGCTCTCTGAGATCAAGACCAGCCTGGACTACAGAGCCAGTTTCAGGGCAGCCAGGGCTACACAGAGAAACCCGGTCTCAAAAAATAAAAACCAAACAATGAAAAAAAAAGAAAAAGAAGAAACTGTTATTTGATGGTATGGAGTTCTTTAATTCAGTTTTAGATGTCGTGTGCTGCTGTAGCCTTATCTAATTATTATCAAGTAACTGTTAGACATAACCTTTCCAATGTGTAATGACTAATTAAACATGTAAAATATATATGATGTTCCCTCCTTTTTACTGGCATTTCCTGTAGATTTTCTTTTTTTTTTTTTTTTTTAGTTTTTCAAGACAGGGTTTCTCTGTGTAGTTTTGGTGCCTGTCCTGGAATTCACTCTGTAGCCTAGGCTGGCCTCGAACTCACAGAGATCTGCCTGGCTCTGCCTCCTGAGTGCTGGGATTAAAGGTGTGTGCCACCACCACCGGGCTCCTGTAGATTTAAATGAAGATTTTTTTTATTTGATTAGCTATTTATTAGTCCATTTTACATGTGCACTAATATATAATAATGTTTTGTTAACTTAGAGCCTGTCATTTTCTAGTTTTTAATGAATAGTTTGTAAATGAATAAGTGAATTAAAGGCAACAATCAAAATTGAAGTCTTTGATTATATTCTTAAATAGATATGCTGAAATTAGGTGTGATGGCACATCCTGTAATCGCAGCACTTTAGAGGCAGAGGCTAGAAGAGCACATGTTTAAGACCAACCTGGTCTGTATAATGAGTTCTAGATCATCAGGGAAATTCACAAGTGAAAAGTTCTTTAGGAATCAGAATCTAGAGTAGGCAAAGTTTAGGACAGGCAATCTCACCTGCCTTCCCAGACCTTACTTACCTTATCTAACTTTTTTTAAGTATAATGTGCTCTTTAACTCTCTCACACAGCTGAAGACCTATGGGATTTACCTGAACAAAATAAAATCACGCTATACCAAGATGACGAAAGTCTTCACTCACCAAGGGAAAGTGGCTCTGTATAACAAATTGGTGCATTCAGCTGAGGTAATTTGAGGTAGTTAATATATAACAACAATTTATAGTAGGTGTAAAATATGAAGAATGCTTCTTAGGAGACATATAAATGAGGCTTGGATAAAAGCTTGTTTATAAAAAATGAGATTCTTTTAATCAAAAGCTTCAAACCTTGGCATTATAAGTAAAATGAAGTATAGTTACTAATATGGGCTGTGTCTCATCTCATTGTCATCCATTCTACTTTTTGAAATAAACTATTTGTGATCTTTCTCCCCATTCATACATACGACAGTATTATCTTCCTTATATTCATAGTCAGTTGCATGTGTATGTATGTGCACGTGTTTATCCTTTGAAAAAGGCTCTACATAGGGCTGAGAATGTAGTTCAGTGGTAGAACATTTGCCTAGCATTTTTCAATTTCCTGTTTGAGAGACAGGAGTAGGGTACTCATGCCAGTGATCGGGGGCACTAAGCATGTACACAAGAAAGAGCAAGCAAGCAGGTAGCTCTCTTAATAAAACATTTTATTGGCAAATAAGTATAGAAACACTGTATACACTATCTTCTTTTACAGAAATAAAAATTAAGAAAGAGTTGTGCCTGGTGCACATACCTACAGGAAGTTGAGGCAGGAATATTGCCATAATTTCTGTGTCACATAGCAAGAACCTATCTCAACAACAATAGCTACAAAAACAAACAAACAAAAACTCACACTGAAAAGGCTGTATTTCTGTTTGACCAGTGTTTCCCATATCTATCTGATCACAGGGGGAAAAAAAGCTCTTTTTAAGCAATAAATATTAATATCCACACTGTCATGAAACACAGATAGAAAAGAAATGCTATAATGAAGAGTAATATAGAATTAATTCATTTATCTTTTAAAATTAAATTTAAAAAATATATAAGTCCAGACTAAAAGTCTTGATGTTAATTTTAAGATTTGCCTGTTCATGCCAGTGTAATGATACAGGCCCTTAATCTCAGCTACTAAAAGTGTAAGGCAGGGATATCACAAGTTCAAGGCCAACCTCAACAATTTAGCAAGACCCTATCTTTAAATAAAAGGAGAAAAAAATGGATAAGAATAAAGAACAGCAGTAGATCATGTGACCAGCATGTTCAATCCCTGTATTGCCAAATAAAGGAAAAGAAAATTTGCCATTTATGATCATGACAGTAAATGAACTATCATAAAGTTTGGAGGTTAAGCTTTATAATCTATAATATTTTGTGTTTAGAATGAGAAGAAGAAACTTGAGATAAAAATAAATGAGATGGACAACATACTTAAGAAGATCAATAACTGTCTCACTGAAGTAGAAAGAGGTAAAGTATTTAACGCTTTCCTAGGGCTGGGGACAGAGCTCAGTGGCAGAATGCTTGCCTGTCAGGCAAAAGGCCCTAGGCTCAACCCCTGGAACTACATGAAGTTAAGGGATAATAAGTTTCTATAAATGCTCTATAAGGTATAAAATTGGATCTTACTATACTATTTTAGCAGCTTCAGTTCTTAAATTGGAGCAAATTAAAACCCTTTTTTGGGTTGGGTGGTGGTAGTACACACACTTGGGAGGCAGAGACAGGTGGATCTCTGTGATTTCGAGGCCAGCCTAGTCTCCAAAATGAGTTCCAGGACAGCCTGTTACACAGAGAAACCCTGTCTCAAAAGCCCTTTTTTGGGCTAATGAGATGGTTCAGTGCATAAATGTGCTTGCCACCAAGGCTGATGACCTGAGTTTGATTTCCTGGGACCAACGTAGTGGAAGAAGAGAACTGATTCTCAACAGGTTTTCCTCTGACCTCCACAGGCATGCTGTAGTGCATACCCTACACACAAAATAAAGGTAATAAAAAGTAATAATAAAAGCTCCTTTACTATAATCATCCATAATACAATAAAGAGTAGTTGCCCTAGAAATTTAAGTCGTTTTTCAAAGCTCTTCATAACCTATACCATAATCTTGTATGGTTTTGCTTATTTTGGGGACAGAGTCTTTCTCTATAGCCGTGGCTGGCCTGGAATTTGCCTAAGCTACTCTTGTAGCTTGTGATCCTCTTTCCTTGCCTCCTGAGTGCTGGTGTTATAAGTGGATGCCTCTGGGCCCAGTATTCTGGTTTGTTGTTGTTGTTCTTGTTGTTGTTGTTTTGTTTTGTTTTCTAATCACACCTGTTTGTTTCTTAGTGTGTGTAATTCTGAGGTTTTTTTTTTTTTGAGATTTATTTATTTTTATTTTAAGTGTATGGGTGTTTTGCTTGCATGTGCACCATGTACACACAGTGCCCATGGAGGACTGAAGAAGGTATTAGATCCCTTGGAACTGGAGTTACAGATGGTTGTGAGCTGCAGTATGGGTGCTAAGAATCACAAGTCCTAGCACCCACCTGATCATCTGGAAGAGCAGTCAGTGCTCTTAACTGCTGAGCCATTTCTCCAGCCCCTGTTTACACTTTCCTGTGGAGGTCAGAAGACTGGTCTGTGTCAGTTCTCTTCTTGGACCATTCTGGGTTTCTGAGATCTCACTCAAGCTTGTTTACCTGCTGTACGGTCTCATCGGCTCACATTTTTAACAGATGGATTATCTCTATTTGGAAATTGTGTAACCATCCTCTTTGGCCTTTTCGAATCCCAACTGAATTCGTTTTCCTTTCTTTTGTCTCCTCTAAGATCACAAAATTCCACATATTCATCAAATTTAACATTCCCTAGTCTTTAGTCTGTTTCCTTGTTTGACATTGCTGATTGTTTTTTTTCCTCCTAAAGCATTTTTCTTACTTAACTTCCGTGACATCACACCACCTAACTCTGGTTCTGTTCTTTATTCCCAGGTTTCCCCTTTAGCTCCTGTGTTGTCCTCTCTTAATTAAACTAACCCATCAGCACCCAGGTCAGGTGGTTCATGGCTGCCTAGAACTCTAGTTCAGGGGATCCAATACCCTTTTCTGGCATCTGCAGGTACACATATATACACAGGCTCATGCACACACGTCCACTCCTGTGTCTACACACACACACACACACACACACACACACACACACACAAAATAAAAATAAATCTAAAAAATTGTAAGTTCCATGGAGACAAAATTAGCATGTTTTTGTCCATGTTCTTTATGTCCCTAGCATTATGGATTGCACAGTAAAAGTGTCTAATACGTGTGTCCTGCATTTAATTGAAAGTGAGTATATGAATAGCATAGTTTTTTGTTTTTTGTTTTTTGTTTTTTGGTTTTTTTTTTGTTTTTCAAGACAGGGTTTCGCTGTGTAGCTTTGCGCCTTTCCTGGAACTCACTTGGTAGTCCAGGCTGGCCTCGAATTCACAGAGATCTGCCTGGCTCTGCCTCCCGAGTGCTGGGATTAAAGGCGTGCGCCACCACCGCCCGGCAAATAGCATAGTTTTAAAATAACTTCTCTCTGTTTATTACTTTACTTTCTACTTCACAATAAAAGAAATAGAGGCCATCAGACTAGAACGTCCAAACTTTCTAATATCAAAGAAACCAGACCTTTGATCTGTTTATTCATTCTTTCATCCTTCTTTTCTTTTCCCTAAGGCCAATCTTTCCATCTAAACTGATTTTGCTGGGTGTGATAGTACACACCCTGTAATGCCAGCACAAGAGACTGAGGCAGAAGAATTACTAATGAGGCCAGCCTGAGCTACGTAGTGAGTACTAGGCTGGCTAGTGATACATAGCAAGATTCTGTCTCTTAAAAAAAATTTTAAATAAATAAATTTGCGTTCTATTATGTCTTCTCAGGAATCTTATATTACTTTTGCTTTCTATTATGTCTTCTCAGGAATCTTGTATTACTGATTTCTCCTTTTATTATATATTTAATGTCTTCATTTCCATTGAATCTGTTTACATAATGTCATCCTTAAAGCAGGGCTAGGGATGTAGTTTAGTTGGTTTTAAGTATTTGCTTTGCATGCACAGAATCCTGTGTTCCATCCCTAACACCATCCCATGAAGTCAGGTATGAATGTACTTGCATGCCTATTATCCCAGCACTCTGAAGGTTGAGGCAGAAAAAAACCCCAGAAGTTTAAGATTATCCTCAGCTACATACTAAGTTCAAGGCCACCCTGAGGTACTCGAGACCCTGTCTCAAAAAAAAAAAATACAAAACCAAAAAATAATTGGGTATGGGTGGCTCAACACCTGTATCCTAGCATTTAAGAGGCCAAGGCCAGAAGACTACCTTGATTTCAAGGCTGGCATGGTTTACATTATTCAGTTCCAGATTAGCCCCAATAGTTTGAGATCCTTCAAAAAGGGGGTGGGGTGCTAGAGAGATGACTCAACAGTTAAAAGCACTGGTGGTGAAGACTTTAATCCCAACATTGGGGAGACAGAGGCAGGTGGATCTCTTTGAGTTTGAGGCCAGCCTGGTCTATAGAGCAAATTCCAGCCAGAGCTACACAGAGAAACACTATCTCGAAAAACCACAAAAACAAACAAAATAGAAGTTACTATAGTGTTACCTAATGACCACAGCTGTTGTCATTAGGTAACACTAAATATCTACTCTTTTCTTCTTTCATTACTCATTGGCAAATTTGCTTAGTTGTACCTTTTATGTGCTGAGTGTGTGGCACTCATAATAGAAACACACTAGAAACCAAAAACAAGCAAGATTTTGTGCCCTTGTGGACCTTTTGTTTTTTTTAACTCAGACAGCATAGAATGATCTCTAAATAAGTAGTTGAGAGTGGCCTTAAACTCCTGATCCTCTCTCACCTCCCCATGTACTACCATGCCCAGCTCCTTATGGAATTTTTAATCCAGAAACAACTATAGACACTAAACAAACTGGGTGTGGTATTACACACTTGGCATCTCTCAGCCTGTAGGGAATGGAGTCAGGAGGATTAGTAGTCTGAAGCTAGCTATGTTATATAAGTCCTTTGGTAAAGAAAACAAAACACTCACCCTCCGAAAAAATAAATTTTGTAGAAGATGTTAAAGGTGCTGTAATACTTCAGTAGAAATCTGACCTAAGATGAAGAGATCAAAGCAGCCTGCCTTGTACAGAAGAGACTTTTCAGTTAAAATCTGAAAGATGAATAGGAGTATAAAAAGTAAAAAAGAGAAGCCAGCCATGGATCACACCTCTAATCCCATCACTTGAAAAGGCAGAAGGATTGCTGTGAGTGTGAGGCCAGTCTAAGCTCCAGAGTGAAACCTTTTCTTTAAAACACATACTCAGGCAAGGAGTCGTGGTAGTGCTTGCCTTTAATCCCAGCACTAAGGAGGCAGAGGCAGGCAGATCGCTGTGAGTTCAAGGCCAGTCTGATCTGTATAGCGAGTTTCAGGATAGCCAGGATTACACAGAGTAACCCTACCTCAAAAAACCAAAAAACAAACAACAAACCATAGATGCACACATGTTCACACACACACATACACAAAACACAACAGACTATTCAGAATTAATATATGCAGAAATCTCGTATGTGGAGAATATCAACTACATGGATTTGAAGATAGAGCCAGATTAGAATAGAGAAAAAGAGCCAGATGATGGTGGCACATGCCTTTAATCCCAGCACTTGGGAGGCAGAGCCAGGTGGATCTCTGTGAGTTCGAGGCCAGCCTGGTCTACAGAGTGAGATCCAGGACAGGCACCAAAACTACCCTGTCTCGAAAGAATTAAAAAAAAAAAAAAAGAGAGAACAAAAGAATGTGATCTAAAACAAAACTAGATTTGTTATTAGGGCTAAACATAAGGACTTCTAAATATTTTTCATGAACAATGAACCAGCCGTGTGTATATTAAGCACTAATGGTGGTATAGGGAGGGGTTTGAACAGATGAAAAATAAATGCAAGCTGCTTGTCATGGTACACGTCTGTAATGTCAAGCACCATAAAGTCTGAGTTAGAGTCTACATAATGAGATCCAAGCTAGCCTGAGCTACATAGTGAAACCCTATCTTAAGAAAAAGAAGGAGTAGGGTTGATTATTGAGGTAAAATTTAAGCTTGGAGTAGGCACAGTAACACATGCCTTTAATCCCACTACTTAGAAGGTACAGGAGGATCAAGAGTCATCATCAGCTGACTCAGTGAGGCCAGCCTGGGCTACAGGAGACTGTTTCAAAAAAAACAATTTTTTTAATGCTAACTTGAGACAAACTGGGCATGGTGACACACCTGTAATCCTAGCTACTTGGGAGACCTCAGCAGGAAGATCCCAAGTTCATGGTTGGCCTGAGCAATCTGTACAAGACACTGTCTCAAAAGTACTAGAAAAGGGCCAGCCATATTTGCTGCATAAGCTTGCTTACCTGAGTTCCCATCAAAGAACTGACTCCCAAAAGTTGTCTTCTGACCTCCAAGTGCTTACCCCCTACAAATAATAATAATAGTAATAAGTAAATAATTTTTTTAAAGTACAAATCACTGTCATTAGCTCACAGTTCACTTATCTGCTACCAGACGTCTACAAAATTATAGTTCAGGGTTTTATTGGCACAGGATGATGAGTATTTGTAAATATTCCCAATACTTCAATTTGAGCCATCTGATATTTAATGAATTACTTTTGACTGGAGTTTCTCTAATGCTTGATGTTTACCTTAGAAACTAGGATTTTGGAGAATGAAGAGAAAGATGACCCTATGGAAGAATGGGATTCTGAAATGAAAGCTGCAGAGAAAGGTAACTTACTTAGATAAGGAGGTAAGTCCAGCAGAGCTTGGTGGTACATACCTTTATCCCAGCACTCCAGGTGACTGTCTCAAAAACAAAGATAAGTCCAACGAGGAAGGCAATTTGTGTTGGTTTACATGTTAAATGATATTAGGTCAGAATTTCCAGTAAACTAAGTGATTTTTGTGACAACTTTCTACTGGTGTCCTTTTTATGCTTGTCTTGTTTTGTTTTGTTTTCCTAGAACTGGAACAGCTGAAAATTGAAGAGGAGGAGCTCCAAAGGTCAGCTAACAGTTGGATGTTAAAAGAAATATGAAGTTCCCAGATGTGGTGACTTAAGATTTAATCTCTGTGCATTTTAGGCCCGCCTGGTCTACATGGGGAGCTTCAGGCTAGCCCCAGCCAAGGCTACATAGTGATCCTATCTCAAACACACACACACACACACACACACACACACACACACACACTAAAAGTAAAATAAAAATACACTCTAGGCCAAGCAGTGGTGGCACACGCTTTTAATCCCAGCACTTGGGAGGCAGAGGCAGCTGGATCTCTGTGAATTCCAGGACAGCCTGGCCTACAGAGTGAGTTCTAGGATAGCCAGGACTGTTTCACAGAGAAACCGTGTCTCGAAAAAAAAACAAAAAACAAATAAACAAAAAAACCCAACAACAACAACAACATAAAACCAACCATTCTAAGGGGCTGGAGATGGCTTAGCAGTTAAGAAAACTAGTCTGTTCTTCCAAAGGACCCTGGTTGAATTCTCAGTCCCCACATGGCATCTGACAACTGCTTGTAACTCCACTTCCAGGGGTTCTGATATCCTCTTCTGATCTCCTTGGGCTCCTGCACATATGTGATGGTGCATATAAACTCATGCAGATGCACACATGTACACTTAATAATCTTTTAAAAATGTTGAAGAAAAAGACTTTCAGACTGGAGAGATAGCTCAGCTGTTAAGAGCACTGGCTGCTCTTCCAGAGGACCTGAGTTCAATTCCCAGCACCCCTATGGCAGTTCACAACTGTCTGTGACTCCAGTTCCAGGGATCCAACACCCTCACACAGACTTGTAGAAAGGCAAAAACACCAATATAAATATAAAATAAAAATATAAATAAAATAATATAAATTAAAATATAAAATAAAAATAAATTATTAAAAAAAGAACATGGAACCCCAAAGATATCTTCTTGGATTTGAAATTGAAAGACAATGATACATACCTTTTCTAAATAGATCTAGTTTAATGTTTTTTTTAAATTATCTCATTGACAACTATCTAGCTTATAACTCGTCATCATAGGGCATTTAGTGGATAGTTTATGTATGTGTAATATATATGTGTACATGTGTACCTGCATGTATGTGGAAGCCAGAGGATAACATCAGGTATCTTTGTCTCTGTCCACCCTTTTTTTTTTTTTTTTAATGACTGGTTCTTACTATGTAGCCCTGGCAGACTTGGAACTTACTATGTAGATGAGACAGGCTCTGAACTGATAAAGATCTGCCTGCCTCTGCGATCTGAATGCAGGGATCAAAGGTGTGCACCACGTGGCCAGTACCTTAGCTTTTAAGACAAAGCCTCTTACTGAACCCAGAGCTCAGCAATTGGTTATACTGGCAGGCTAGCAAGCACCAGGATCTGTCATTCTCTGAGCCCTGACACTAGGGTTACAGACATACACAACTTTGCTTGGTCTTCACTGGGTGTCAGGGATCCAAACTAGAGTCCTTACACTTTCACAAGGAAGCTTATTAACTGAGTCATCTCCCCAGCCCCAAAACGTTTGTTACTATTCTAAACTCACTAACAAATACTTTGTTTTTCTGTGAATTCCTGATTTTATTTGCAGAAAGTTCTTAGAAGTAGAGAAACAGAAAACGCAGACCCTTGCTCAGATAGAGTTTATAAAAGAGCAGACAAATAAAACGGAAGAATTACTGGATCAACTGAGGTAAGAGAAAGCAGGTGTCATCCAGTTTCTGTTCTATCCTGTACCTTAGATGCTGCTATAGATCTTTGGAGGGTTTTTCAGGGTTTTAATGCTTTTGATTTGGGCTTTCCCTGTGTTGCCCAGGCTGGCCTACAGTTTCTGGGCTCAAGCAATCATTGTGCCTCAGCTTCTCAAGAATACCCACACTCCAACACCACAACACCCAACAATTGCTATGGGCTTTACAAACCTATAGCAGTGGTTCTCAACCTTCATAGTGCTATGACCCTTTAATATAGTTCTTCATGTTGTGGTGACCCCCAACCATAAAATTATTTTGTTGCTATGTCATAAATGTAATTTTGCTACTGTTATGAATCATAATGTAAATATCTGTTTTCCAATGATTTTAGGCAGCTCCTGTGAAAGAGTCATTTGACCCCAAAGGGGTCGAGACCCGTAGGTTGAGAACTACTGACCTATAGTATGGCACAGCCATTTAAAAAATGTCAGTGTACTTCAAAAGTATATTAAAAGAATTTAGGGCCATAGGTTAAGCTTAAAATATCTTTAAATATTTTCGGTCTGGAGAGCTAGTTCAGTGGTTAAGAGCACTGCCCTTGCAAAAGACCCAGTTCACTTCCCAGTACCCACATGATAGCTCACAACTGCCTATAACTTCAGTCCCAGGGTATCTGATGTCCTCAGACCTCAACAGGCACCTGCATGTATGTGATACTCATACACACACTCAGACACATACATTTACACATAAAATAAAATGAATATTTAAAAAATATGTCCTTAATTCTTCTATCAAATAGACCCCTTCCCCCAGTATATGACTCAAGACTGAGTTCTGATTTCTTCCAAATGCATCAGATTGAATCAAGTATGGTTGAACATACCTGTTTTCCCAGCACTTGGGAGGCAGAGGCAGGAGTATTGCTGTAATTCCTTTTTTTTTTTTTTATGGTTAAAGTGACAGTTTTTATTGTAGATATGAGAGAGAGAACAGCCAGAGGCATCTAGAAAAGTCCAAAGCAGAGTAGAAGAAGTAGACTGAACATGGACCGCAGACTGGACATGGCCAGGGCTGTCTGTGAGAGAGAGAACAGCAGGGCACAGAGAACAGAGAAAACACAGTGAGAGAAGCAGGAGCAGAGCGGAGAGAAAGCATAAGGATATTGAATAGCAGGGTAATAAGGAGAGTGAGTAGCTGGGAGGGAAGCCCTCGAGCTGGAGGGAGTTTAGGGTAGGAAGGAGCTGAGAAGGGCTAGGATGCTGTTGTGGACTTTGAAATGTGTACCAGGTCCTTGTGATGCCGAGGAAGCCTGGAGGCCAGTGTGCACTTTGATATGCTGATAGGCACCACAGGTAGCCATTTGCCCCTTCTGCCAAAGGTAAGGGTAATGACTCCTTTTGGTAGAGGGAAACCAGCTTCATAAGTTCCTGAGGAATGCTGGCTTTCATCTAACTGCCAGAAATCCTCCTATAGCTCATTTCTGAGTTTCCTTTAAACCTGACACTAACTCTGAAGTCTTTTTTTCTGCTTGGATTGACCTTTGAAAGTGGTATGTGATAAGAGGCCAATTTAGAATATAGAGTTATAAGCACCTGTCCCAACAACAATCTTTGACTAAAATTCTTTTCCCACTGATCTGCAAGTGCCAGTGGTTCTTATAAGTCAAGTCTATTTATTTGGTCCCTCGTTCTGTTCCATTATTCAGTTCGGCCTTGAGAAAATACCACATTGTCTTAAGTTAGATTTCTAATACATTCTAGATCGGGCAACTTAAATAATAACCCTGTTAGGCAACTCTAGAGGCTAGGAAGTCCAAAAGCAAAGTACAGGTGGTGGGTCGTTTTGAGGCTGCTTTTTTTGGCTCCATATGCCAAAATGTCCTCTCTTGTGTACACAAAGGGCTGTAAAGGAAGAGTTAGCGCTCTGGATCTCATTCTCCTAGGTTTGGTTGTTGGTTGATTTTAGGTTTTTTTTATTTTTTTGTGACAGGGTCTCACTATTCAGCCCTTTCCAGCCTGGAGCTCACAATGTAGACCACATTAGCCTTGAACTCACAGAGATCCTACTGCCTCTGCCTCACTGTTAGGATTATGCTTTCTAATTAATTGGTCTTTATTTATGTCTCAATCTCTTCATCTTGTTTTCAAGTCCTGATTTCCCATCATTCTCTTGATTCACTCTATTGCTAAGACTTTCCATAGACCTTTTCGTTTGAATCACTGAATTTTTCTTTTTTGTTTATTTGGTTTTTGGTTTTTTTATTTGTTTGTTTTGTTTTTTTGAGACAGGGTTTCTCTGTGTAACAGCCCTGCCCGTCCTGGAACTTGCTTTGTAGACCAGGCTGGCCTCGAACTCACAGAGATCCGCCTGCCTCTGCTTCCCTAGTGCTGGGATTAAAGGTGTGCGTCACCCGGCCAAGTGAATTTTTCATTTTTAATTTGATTTTTTTCAGTATTTCTTTTGATTGAGTTCCATGTTCCTATACTATATTGATTTTATTTTATTTTTTATTTATTTATTTATTTTTTGAGCTGAGGATCGAACCCAGGGCCTTGCACTTGCTAGGCAAGTGCTCTACCACTGAGCTAAATCCCCAACCCCTATATTAATTTTATTTATGTCAGTCAGCTGTTATTTGTGTTTTCTTTGAATTTATTCAGGAGTTTATTTGTTTTCACTTTGATTTCTTTGAACATATTTTTAATCAGTTTTTTTGGATTCTTTGAAGTTTCATCCAGTTCCTTCATTACCAGGATTAGTAATTTTGGAGAGGTCCTTTGACCTTGGTTTTTCTGTTTCTTGTTTTGACATTGATACTTGTATATCTGATGTTTTGTTGTTTTTTTTTTTAATTATAAATGCTTGGACAATAGCCCAGGTTTATTACTAACTAGCTCTTACATTTTAAGTTAACCCATATTCCTTATTTATGCTCTGTCATGTGGCAGTACCTTTATTAGCATGGCATGTTCATCTCCTGCTCCCTATGTATCTCCCTCATGACTTCTCTGACTCAGCCCTTCCTCCTTCCAGAGTGCTCTGTATCTGGGTGTCCTGCCTATACTTCCTGCCTGGCTACCATCTTGTCAGCTTTTTATTAACCGATGGAGAGCAATACATATTCACATTGTACTGAAAGATTATTCCACAGCATTTCCCCCTTACTATCTAATTTAAAAGGAAGATTTTTTTAACATAGTAAAATTTTATATATATATAAAATTATATAACTTATAATTTTATATAAAATATAAAAAACAGAACAGTTATTAAGTAAGAATTATAGTAACGATATCCAATCCATTTTGCTGTAATTCTTGATCAGCCTCATCTACATAACAAGTACTAGGCCAACCAGGGACACACAGCAAGAACTTTACTCAAAAAAAAAAAGCAGAATAACAAACAAGCAAACAAAGTACAAGATTGTGCAGTCATATTATTTCTTGAGGGTTTTGTTTTATGTTGTTTGTTTTTCCTCAAAAGATCTTCATTGGTGGTCAGTCTCCATATGTATATATGGAATGTTACACAAATTTTTGTATTATCTTTGCACAAGGGTGAGACCAAACTTCTCTATATTCTTCTGATTTTAGTATGTATGTTGCCAAAGGGAGTACTTGTTTTGTATTTTGAGACATCTCACTGTATCACAGACTGACATAAAACTCAAGGTGTTCTGCCTTGTCTCGGCCTCCCAAGGGCTAGGGCTGTAAATGTGTAAGCCACCTGGTCATTCAAATTATTTAAATTGAAATATTATTTCCCAATCCAGTGGGGAACAAAGAGAGTAGCTACTAATGGTACTATTTAATGGTATCGAAATTCTACATTCAGGCTAGTAATTTTCTGGATTGATTCCCTAGCACTGGAAAGGAAGAAAGAGGATAGATTTACTTGTTTTTCTTTATCCTTCTCTAGTTTGTCTGAGTGGGATGTCATTGAGTGGAGTGATGATCAAGCTGTATTTACCTTTGTTTATGACACAATAGAACTTACCATCACCTTTGGAGAACCAGTAGGTAAGTAGCAAAGCTAAAATAATCCTCTTTGGAATAATGAATGCCTATACTCACTAAAGATAAAAACTTGTATTTAATTACAATAATCACTACTGACAGCCGGGCGGTGGTGGCACATGCCTTTAATCCCAGCACTCAGGAGACAGAGGCAGGAGGATCTCTGAGTTGGAGGCCAGCCTGGGCTACAGAGTGAGTTCCAGGACAGGCTCCAAAGCTACACAGAGAAACCCTGTCTTGAAAAACCAAATAAATAGATAGATAGATAGATAGATAGATAGATAGATAGATAGATAAATAGATAAATAGATAAATAAATATATAAAAAATAAAAAAAATAAAAAATAAAATAACTACTGACAAAAAGACAATACTGCTGAGAATCTTAGAAGGGTCAGTAACTTTAGTGATAATAGTTTGGAGAAGTTTGCTAAAGACTGACCCGGTAACTCCTGCATGCCAAGTTTATGTTTTACTGCTGTCCCAGCATGAAAGAGCTGAGCATGGTGGCATGGCTGGGGCAGCATCATCTGCTGCATGGTGAGACCCTGTCTCAGAATACAAAAACAATAAGAATAAAAGTAGAGCTGGCACGGAGTTCTTTTAGATGATAAAATTCTCTCCATCCAGATAATGTTCTTCTCCTCCCTACTTTGTGTGTGTGTGTGTGTGTGTGTGTGTGTGTGTGTGTGTGCGCGCGCTCTCGTTTGAATTTACTCAAATGACTGTTATTCTTTTTTTTTTTTTTTTGGTTTTTTTTTTTTGGTTTTTTTTGAGACAGGGTTTCTCTGTGTAGCTTGTATCTTTCCTGGATCTCACTCTGTAGACCAGGCTGGCCTCAAACTCACAAAGATCCACCTACCTTTGCCTCCCAGTGCTGGGATTAAAGGCGTGTGCCACCACCGCCCCGCGCTTGTATGGTTTTATTTGATGTTTTGTTTGTTTGAGACGATGACTCGAAATGTAGACTAAGCTGGCTGCCTCTGCCTCCTGAATGCTGGGATTAAAGGTATGCACCATGGTGGCTGTTGTTTATTTGGTTCTTGGGGCAAATATTATCTTTGCACAGAAGTTATAGTCAAGGGAAGATCTCTTAATACAGTTTTCAATTACAAAATTATATTCTCTTGGTTCTTCTGTGACCCTGACAATGTTGTCTTTTTTTTCCTTCCTGTGTGGGTTTTGACTTTATTTCCCCCCATAAATTAGGTTTTATTTGGAGGGGGTCTGAGGGGTTGTTGTTTTTTTGGTTTATTGAGACAGGCTCTCTGTGAAGACCTGGCTGTGCTGGAACTCACTGTGTAGACCATACTAGCCCCAAACTCAGAAGTTCATCTGCCTCTGCCTCCTGAGTGCTAGGATTAAAGACATGTGGCACCATGCCCAGCCGTAAGTTGGTTTTGGTATACCCAAGTCTGAAGGCAGGCTTGGCAGCACATGTCTTTAATCCTAGCACTCAAGAGGCAGAAGCAGGCAATTTCTGTGAGTTCAAGGACAGCCTGGTATATATATATCTCAAGTTTCAGGAAAGCCAGAAGTACATAGAGAGAACTTGTCTCAAAAATTGAAGAAGCAAACAAACAAATAGAAGATATACCCTAGACTGAAATTTCTTTTAGAAGGGGGAAAAATAAACCTTTAAAAGTAAAAAATATATATATATATAACTATGGTCTGCAGTTTAATTTCTTTTAAAGGCCTACTAAATTGATGTCATTGACAATATCAGGGGGTCCTTCACCATATACAGAAAAAATATGACTCAAGGCCGGGTGGTGGTGGCGCACGCCTTTAATCCCAGCACTCGGGAGGCAGAGGCAGGCAGATCTCTGTGAGTTCGAGGCCAGCCTGGGCTACCAAGTGAGTTCCAGGAATGGCGCAAAGCTACACAGAGAAACCCTGTCTCGAAAAAAAAAAAAAAAAAAAAAAAGTCTCAAGGATAAACCTTCAACTGCCTATGATAAGAATCCTACTACCTCAGAAGAATAGAATTTGAAAGTAGAAAAAAGAAACCTTTGTGACTGGGGATAGAGCTCAGTGCCTATCATTCATGAAAGTCCTGGGTTCAGTCCCCAGCACTGCAGAAACCAGGTATGATAATAAGAACCTATAATTCAGAAGAGGAAAAGAGAATAAAAAATCCAGGGCTATCCTCAGCTACATAGGACTTTGAAGCCAACATAGGCTATGTAAGATTCCAATAAAATGAGTTAAGAAAGAAAGAAAAATCTCTTTTTCTGATTCTCCTTAGTTGGTCTCCCTTTCTTGGACAAGGCTTACAGGAAGATTAATGAGCTCAATTTTCAATCTCTATTAGATGGTAAGTTCAAAACATTTAAGCCTCCAAATTTTGTTGGTAACTTATAGGTATAATTTGTCCTTAAATGTGTCTTAAACATAAAACTGCTTGTATAGTATTCTAAATATTGAGTAGATTTTAAAAGAAATTATTTTATTACTACTAGATATTGGACATGATTAATAATAGTTATTTCTATATTTGAAATTAGCGCTATGAGTATTTAGTCTATGCCAGGCACGTGTATTACTTGTATCAGTGCTATAAGTAGATATTATTTTCTATTTTACCAGTTAGGAAACTACAGATCAGAAAAATTAAGTGTGCTTACAGTTCCTTAGATAGTAAAGAAAGCCTAGATTTGAACTCAGAGATATGTTCCATTTAAATTCATGCTTTCAACCAAGCACTGTTCTATATGTTTAGGCTTAAAGCTTTATAAAATATCTTATATAATCAATATGTTATAGACTTGTTTGAAAATAAAAATTAGCTGGGCGGTAATGGTGCACGCCTTTAATCCCAGCACTCAGGAGGCAGAGGCAGGCAGATTTCTGTGAGTTCGAGGCCAGCCTGGTCTACCGAGCAAGTTTCAGGACAGCCAGGGCTACACAGAGCGACCCTGTCTTGATTTTTAAAAAGAAAGAAAGAGATGGGATTGGGGATTTAGCTCAGTGTTAGAGCGCTTGCCTAGCAAGTGCACGGCCCTGGGTTCGGTCCTCAGCTCTAAGAAAAAAAAAAAAGAAAGAAGGAAGGAAAAAGAAAAAAAAAGGGCATTTAGTAGTTTGAAAATATTTCTAGTTCATGTAATATAATATACCTTATTAAAATACATGAATAAATAATACGCTTATTTTTTATTTTTTTCCCTTCTTCAGAAGATAAAGCTCCTCCTTCCTCCCTTTTAGTTCATAAGCTTATTTTTCAGTACATTGAGGAACAGGAGTCCTGGAAGAAGAAGTGTACAACACAGCATGAGGTACCCCAGGTAAAGTCTGACGCGGCACGTAAAGGAAACCTTACACTGTCCCAAACCGCAGAATGGAAATTCTGCAAAAATTATACTATCCTGAAATTATAAATATATTTAGTTGTTTAACAGTTTGGGCATTATTAAACATTGAAAAGTTTTTGTTGTGGTTGTGGTTTTTTTTGGTTGTTTGTTTTTGTTTTCTTTTTTGCTTTTTTGAGGTAGCAGTTTTCTTTTTGTACTTAAGAGTTTTAATTCACATTCAAAGTAATGGTGGTGTTGTTATTTGGTTTTATTTTGAAACAGTCTCTCAGTAGCTTAGTCTGACTTATATAGCCAAGGATGACCATGAACTTCTGATCTGTCTACCTATCTTCACTGCCCAAATGCTGAGATTAGGGACATGCCCTACCACGCCTCATTTATATAGTTCTCAGGATCAAACCTAGGGCTTTGTGCATGCTAGGCCCAGACTCTCTTTTTTTGCTTTTTTTTTTTTTCCCCAGACAGGGTTTCTTTGTAGACTTGGCTATCCTGGAACTCACTCTGTAAACCAGGCTGGCCTTGAATTTACTCGCCTGCCTCTGTCTCCCCAGTGCTGGGATTAAAGGCGTGTGCCACCACCGCCTGGTTAGATTTATTTTGTATTTCATGTATAGATGTTTTGTCTGCATGTATATCTTTGAGTGCATGTGTGTATTGCATGACGAGGCCAGAAGAAGGCATCAGAGTTTCCTCAAACTGGAGTTACCGATTGTTGGATTCGAACCCAGAGCCTCTGAAAATCTTAACTACTGAGCCATCTCTCCAGCTGCTAGGCCTAACTGAGCTACATCCCTGAACCCCAAAATAATGTGTTTCAGTATGATATTCTCTCTCTCTGTCTCTCTCTCTTTCTATCTCACACACACACATTTTTTTGTTCTTTTTTTTTTTTCTTTTCTAGATGCTTCAAGAACTCTCACTGGTAGTGAACCATTGCAGACTTCTTGGAGAAGAGATTGAATTTTTAAAGAGATGGGGGCCAAATTATAGCCTAATGGATATAAATGTGAATAATACTGAGTGAGTATATTCAGTTCCCTGGAGCTGTTATAATAAAGTATTATAAGTTGAATGGCTTAAAAAGCAGAATGTTAACTGATTTAATATTCTGGAGGCTAGAAGTCTGGGGTGAATGTTAGTAGGGATGGTGGTCTAAGAGCTGTGAATGACCCTTCCATGCCTTTCTCCTAACTTCTGATGGTTTACTGGCAATTTAGGGAACCTAAATGCATAATTTTGATATTAATCTTCATCCTCACATGGTATTCTTTCATTATGTCGATGTCTAAATTTCCCTTTTAATAAGGATGCCAGTCATACCAGACAAAGGACCACTATGCTGCAGTAGAACCTCATCTTAACTCATTAAATTGACAATGACCTGATCTCTGAGTGAGGTCACATCTGAGATAATCAAAGTTAGGATTTCAGCTTTGAATATATGTTTTAAGCAGTAATAGTAGATAACTCATCAAGAACTTAATTTTTTGAGATGTTGTCCACATTGTCCAGCCTACAGTGATCCTTCCCCTCTGGCTTTCAAGTGCTGGGATTATAGGTGTGCACCATCCCACTTGGCTTTTTCATTTTTCTGTTTTAAGTTTGTGTGTATATGTGAATGTATGTCACATGAGTGTGAGTGCCTGAAGAGGTTAGAAGAAGGCATTGTATCTCCTGGAGCTGGAGTTACAGGTAGGTGTGAGCCACCTGATGCTGATGCTAAGAACTGAACTCCATTCCTTTGGAAGAGCAAGAAGCACCTTAATCACTGAGCCATCACTCTGTTCTCCTTGGAACAACTCTCATTATAACCCAAACTGGCCTCAAAAGTACTGTCTGTCATCCTCTTGCCTTCACCTCCAGAGTGTGCCAAGGATTACCACCTACAGCCTATGATTGTGAATCAGAAAACAAACTCAGAGTTCAGTCAGTAAAGCACTTGACTTGCAAGTGTGAAGAACTGAGTTCAGTCTCTGAACTCTTGCTTTGAAAAGTCCAGTATGAGCCAGGTATGGTGGTGCATGTCTGTAATCCCAGAGACAGAGTCAGGAGGATCTCTGAATTAAAGACCAGCCTTGTCTACATAGCAAGTTCCAGGACGGCCAGGGAAGAAAGGGGGAGAGAGAGAGAGAGAAGCCTAGTGTCATAGCCTGCACTTATTTATAATCCTAGGAGTGGCAAGATTAAAGGCAGAGAGAAATGGATCCTTAGAATCGTTTGGCCTAGCCTTTGTGATGTCATTCCAGACCATTGAGAGACCCCGTCTCACACAAAAGGTAGAAGATGCTTGAGGATCAGTACCCAAGATATTGACCTTCATACATACTGTGCATGTGCATACTTGTACAAACTCTTTCTCTCCTCTCTCCCTGACTCTTTCTCTCTCCCTCTTTCTCTCTCTCTCTCTCTCTCTCTCTCTCTCTCTCTCTCTCTCTCTCTCTCTCTCTCCTCTCTCACACACACACACACACACAATGTATTTCATTACAGTCAATTAGGAAGTAATTATATCTTTTTTAAAATAATATCTTGCTCTACATGTTTTACCTTTTCTATTTGATAAGGACAAGAAATAATAGCTTCCTAAGTTTTATATGCAAGTATAAAAGAAAAATGTGTTCATGTTTTAATCTATTTTGGTCTTATATTTTTAATTGTGTATCTTATCTTTTATAGATTGAGGCTTTTATTCTCCAGTTCTGCAGCATTTACAAAATTTGAGATAACTTTGTCTCTCTCAGCACATTATCCCTTGGTCCCACTACCATTCACCATTCAAAATCACCTTGGGAACACTGAGTAAGTAAATATCCAGCTCGATAGAAGTTCTAGCTACTTTTGTACACTTCTTATTTCATTCCAAAGGTCCTTGAAAATGTCAGCAAATACATTGAGAAGTGTCACTTCTTTCTGACTCCATTTTCCAGTATTTGTTCTTCTAAAGTCAGTGATCTTCTTATTGTCGCCAGTGGATGCTGGAGTCCAGTCTAGTCTTTTATGATGGCTTCAGTTTCTTAACGCTTCTCCCTAAGACAAGAATCAAGAAGTTAAAATTTTGGAACTGGAGATGTTCCAAAGGCCTGGGTTACATTCTCAGCACCATAAAACCTGAACATAGTGGTGCTGCACACCTGTAATCCCACACACCCTAGAGGAAGTGGTAGCAGGATCAGAAGTTCAAGATCATTCCCATTAGACTATGATCTACTTTATAACTTTTTTGACAACACTGTGGCATATTAGAAGCTGTCTTCCTTAAATTCATCACTAAACAACAACAGCTTGGAGTTTTATAGCTAAAGGAATTAACTTGGAGACCAGGGAGATAGCTCAATTGGTAAAGAGCCTGCCACACCAGCATAAGGACCTGTGTTCCAAACCCTAACACATGTAAAAGCAGTGTGCAGTGGTACACAACCCTAACCCCAGTTCTGGGAAGGGTAGAGGCAGCAGGAACCCGAGAGTCACTAGCCAGCCAGTCTAGCCAACCATTGAAAGACCTGTCTCAAAAAATAAGTTGGAGAGCAACTAAGGAAGACAGTTTGTCTACCTCTGGTCTATACCCCGCACACATACACAGGAACACACATGTGCATACATGCACAAACACAAAACATGGTGGGGGTATGGGAAACAGGAGCTGGAGAAATGGCTCAGTAGTTAAGATTGCTTGCTGTTCTTCCAGAAGTCCTGGGTTTAGTTCCGAGCATCCACACAGGGCAGCCTACAACCACTTGTAACTCTAGCACCAAGGGACCCAGTGTTGTCTTCTGGCCTACTCTAGCACCTGCCCTCACATGTGCCATTCCTACACACACAGATACACATAATTAAAAATAAAATCAATCCTATTTTAAAAGCAATTAGGGAGTTCCGAGTTAAAACCCAGTGGTAGAATGCTTGCCTAGCATGTACAAGGGCCTATGTGTAATCCCTAGCACCACAGGCAAACAACAACAAAGAAGCAACCAGGTCAAGATACTTTATGATTATATTCAGAATTGTTTAGTCAGTCTTATTTTAGAATACAGTTTCTATTAAAGTTCTGCTTGTTTCCAGAAATATCCATTTGTGCTTCCTAGGAACTTAAGAGGTAGTATCCAAGGAAATGAATAGTCCTGAATTGGAGACAGGTGTAAGTTTTTCAGGAAAAGTAATTAATACCTTTTTGTCCTTTGTAGCCATGATGAAATTGCCGCAATTATATCCAAAGTGCCTTTAGAGGACAACTGCCTGAAGAATATAGTCAAGCAAATTTACCAAGATCTACTTAAGGACTGAAACTTTTACCATAAGATCCACACATCACCACTATAACAACTAAGGAAAAAAATGCGTTTACCCAAGCATAGAGGTGCCCTCTTGTAAACACAGGACTCGGGTGAGATAAGATCACAAGGTCAATGCCAGTCTGGGCTGCCTATGAGACCTGGTCAAAAAACAGACGAACAGAAAAAGTACTTAAATGATACATCAGGGTCACCAATGCTGTTTATCCTTTGCCTTAACATCATAGAAAACTAGCAAAATGCCTCCTGATGACATCATAGTTAATTTGTTTAATTAGTTTTAAAATACGTAGTCAAAAATGGTGAGGTCTCAAATAGCATGTATCAACTTGCTTATCCTTATCCTCAAGGGTAAGTGATTGGACATGTGGGAAATTTGTCCTAATGTAACTCATCAATGGAGCACTTACCTTGTGTGCATGAAGCCCTAAGGTTAATACCACAAAATCAATTCTTTTTAAAAGTGGTACTCTTTCCTTACTCTAAGCTCTGAGTAACTTTTCAGAGGAGGTAGGACTACTGACACAAAGATAAACCATTTTCTCCTCTTTAGATCTTGTGTCTTCATGGCTTTTCCTAGCAGATATGTCTAGAGTAGAAACATGTCTGTCAGCCTGTGGTACAGAAGCCTGTAACAGGAGGATTACTTGATCTCATGACTTCAAGACCAGTATGGTCAACAGAGTGAGATTTATCTCACTAAAACAAAAGAATGTCTCTGTCCACAAACTACTCATCCTCTTTCTCCATTTCAGAAATGCTATTAAAAGAAAGCAGAAGCACTCAAATATTGGAATGGCTGCCATCTTTTCTTAAGAGTCTTGGTATTTTTTTCTACAGTGCCTATTAATGTTGTCTTAAGTGTACTCTTTCTAGGAAAAATTCATTCATTTTGAAATATTATGTAAATATTTGAATGTTTTTGTTTTTGTGATATATGATACATAGTAAAGAGATAATATGCCTTCAGTGTAGGCTATTTCCTTCTCTATAAAGGATGTTTTACAGCTAGAATTTTAATCTTTTTTTAAGTAAGTAGTGACATTTCAAACAGTATCACATTGCAACACTAGTTTCTCACAATCATAAAAAACTATTGCAAAACTATTGCTTCCTGAAAGCACATTTTTAAAAGCAATATATAAATTGTTTAGTAAATGAATAGTATTATCTCTGAGGTAGACAAATGTGAAAGGACTTTTCCCCAAGTGCTAGTCAAATCCTAATCATGCTAACTGTTGTTTCTCTTATATTTAATTCTAAACCATGTTTACATTTTAAAGTTAATTTGTCTTAATATTTACTTTTTGTGTCCAGGTAAAGTCCTTTTAGTTCCTCAAATGTTATCTTACTTTTTTGCTAGCTTTTACTTCTGAGTTATACATCAAAAGATCACAGAGTCTTTTAGGTTTCAAAAGTCAACACAAAACTATTTTGACTTAAATGTTAGAGATCCATAAAATACTTGTAAAGTTATCAGTATTATCTGTTTACCATAAAATTTAATTTATCCTTCTGACTAGAATTATTTTTTTCCCTATATGTCTAGGAGGTTTTCTTTTATGTATTTTCTAAACTTGAAAACCTGCTCCACGAATGATTTGGTTATAATGATGGCATCTAGCATTGGAGCATGTATTTTAATTGTATTTATATAGGTATTTGTGTTTTCCTCTGTTTACAGTTTTGGCAATTTTTGTATTTTCTAAGTTTCTCTTTTATTCATTTTATAGGATTTTTTTCTTATTAAAGTGCATCGATCACTTGAAATCCTTTATAATCAGTATCTCTATTAAGAGTATTTGCAGTGGGGCTTGAGAGGTGGCTCAGCAGTAAAAGTGCTCGCAGCTTTTGCAGAGTTGGTTCCCAGCATCCACATGGTGGCTCACAACTGTTCGTAACTCCAGTTCTAGGGCATCCAATGCCCTCTTCTGGCCCCCATGAGCACTGGGCATGGAGAAGGCACATATACATACATCAGGCAAAACACTCATACACATAAAGTTAAAGTAAGTCTTTTAAAAATATATTTTTGCTGGTTATAGTGATACACTCCTTTAATTCTTAGCACTCAGGAGGCCAAGGTAGGTGGATCTCTGAGTTTGAGAGGCCAGCCTGATCTACAGAGTGAAGTTTCAGGATAGTCAGGAAACACAGAGAAACTGTCTCCAAAAACAAAAACAAATAAATGAAAAAGGTATTTTGTAGAAGGTGCCTGGTGGTACAGAACTGTAATTTTGTTTCCTTTGGATACTGAAGGAGTATCACATGTTTAAAGCTAATCTGGACTCCAAAAGTAATTTTCAGGCAAGCCTCCCATGAACTCCACTGAACCCATACATACCAACACCACCAAGATGGAGACGAGCCTGGCTTCATGAGATCCTATCTCAAAAACAGAGGCTGGGGATTTAATTCAGTTGGGAGAATGCTCATCTAGCATGTACAAAGCCCTGGGTTTGATCCCAGACATTGCCTAAACTTACTGTGGTGGTACACTCCTGTAATCCCAGCACTCAGGAAGTAGAAGCAAGAATATCAAAAGTTCAAGGTCATCCTTGGCTAGATATCAAGTTTGGGTTACACGAGAACAAAAGCAATACCCTCAAATGTGTAACCACAGTGGTTATAGTTTTAATTGTCATCCGTCCACTTTGTCAAGTTCCTCCAGGCCATAGACACCAGCTACACCCTAATCACAAACTGATAATGAACAACACATGGATGCTGCCTGTAGTATGAATTCTAATTGGTCTTAATAAAAAGCCGTAGTCAGATATTGGGATGAAAGCTGAAAGATCAGAGAAGCAGAACAGCCAGCCACTAGAAAGACTTCTTACCTCTACCGAATCCTCAGACTGAAAGGGCTGAGCTTCTGTCGCTAACCCACTTTAACACTTTCTCCTCTGCCCAGCCATATCACTACCTGTTTCCTCCTCCCAAGTACTGGGGATCAAAGGCATGAGATCCGCCCCCCCCCCCATTCAGTTCTTTATTAGACCATCAGGTGTTTTAGACAGGCACAGTAACACAGCTTTACAGAGTTAAACAAATGCAACATAACAAAAGTAACACCCCTTAAAATAATATTCTACAACAGTTTAGTTTGTTGTCCTTTGTTTTGTTTTAGACAGTCTTGCTATGTAGCTCAGGCTGGCCTGGAATCCACAATCCTCATGCCTCAGTGTTACCAGTAGTACTAGGGTTAATATAGGATTAAGAACCCGTTGGTGTCAAGCATGCTCTGGGCTCTGTAGAAGCAGTGGGGAAGGAGATTCTTGCTTGCAAGAGGCATGCATGTGGGAAGCTGTGCAAAGCACAGGGGTGAAGAAAAGCACTCAAAAGTCCAAGTTCCTTACTCCCAGCCATGGAAACCCAAATCTCGGTCTTCACAGAATGATGGTGACAGTATCATAAGGCTCAGAGGTTACCAGGGGACAAGCCAGGCTCAGATAGCTAACTCACAAATGAGTTTGATGTTCCAGCAGATGCTAAGACATCCAGAGAATGGCCGAGGCCTTCACAGTGGATTCATAGTCTGGGGACTTAACACTCCAGCACCTTTCAGCTTCTCTTTTAGCCATGCTTCAAAGCAGTTTCTGCATCATTCCTACCTCCAAGCCATTCCATTTGTTGCCTACTCTGCACTCAGGCCCTTACTCTTGGCCTCTCCCTAGACCTCGACTGAACACTGGATTTAAATACCCATCTCTGGCAAGATGGCTCAGTGAGTGAAGGTGCTTGCTGCCAAGCCTGGTGACCAGAGTCATCCCCAGGGCCCACATGGTATAGGAGAGAAGCAACTCTCACGGGTTGCCCTCTGACCACCCGGTGGCCGTGGTACAAGTGTCCCCCTTAATAATAAATAAATGTGAACATTTTAAAACAAATCCATCACTCCTTCAGTCATTACTTGGAAGATGTTGGTGGGAGAGACTCAGTCTGGCCAGTTCCATCTGTGTCATGTGCTGGGCTGTAAAACTCAGCAGATGTAGGCTGGAGATATAGTTCAATTGGAAGCCCTGAGTTCAGTCCCCAGCATTGCATAAATTGGGAATGGTGGCAGACGCCTATAATTCAGCACCCCACCTGCCTCACCCTAACAAGTACTGGAATTACTGGTGTGAGCCACTATGCCTGGCTTGGGGTGGGTCCTTTATCCAAATATTGTACTGTGGTAGACTATATGATATGAAATGTACCTTTTAGTGCACAGCTCAGCAGCACTAAACAGTTCACAATGCTTTGCAGCCAGCACCCATCTCCAGAACTTTTCCCATCTTTCCAGACTGAAACTCTGTTCCCATTAAACACTGCCTCCCTCTTCAGCCTCTGGCATCTACCATGTTTCTCTCTATTGATGAGTCTAGGGATCTCATGTAAGTGGGATCCCGAGTGCTTATCTTCTATGACTAGCTTATTTCACTTGACGTAGTGCCCTCTGGTTCATCCATATTCTATTACCTGTCGGAATTCCCTCCTTTTGAAAGTCTTATTTGAAACTGGAAAGTATTTTCTCTGTGGGAAATAGTAAAAATGATAACATTTCCCAATAAGCCCTTTTAAGCCAAATAATAGTTGAATTGTACATAAAAATATTGGTTAGATTCTGGGATACAGAAGAAATCTATCTTCATCTGTTCAGAGAGCTATGTTTTACTTAAGTTGTATAAGTGAGATTCCTATTCATCCTCCCCTTCACTGTTTGATTTACAGCAGATATTTTTCTATAGGCTAATCCATAATCTGAAAAGATTTTAGCCTCCCCTCCTGAAGTACAACCAGCATATTCTTTCATCAGCTTGATACGGTACAGATTCTTATCCTGATAGTGAAATGTTTCACTGAAGCTTGCCCAGTGATTGGGCAAAACCAAAACTTATTATAAGCCACAGTCATCCTAGGGTCTTCCCTGTTAGGTAGCCTCCCTAGATCTGTGGGTTGCAGTCTGATTGTCCTTTGCTTTATATCTAGTATTCACTTATGAGTGAGTACATACCATGTTTGTCCTTCTGAGTCTGGGTTACCTCACTCAGGATAATATTTTCTAGTTCCATCTATTTGCCTGCAAATTTCATGATGTCATTGTTTTCTCTGCTGCATAGTACTCCATTGTGTATTTGTACCACATTTTCTTAATTCATTCTTCAGTTCAATCCTTCAGGATTGAACGACCCTTTCACAGAGTCAATTATCAGACATCTTGCATATCAGATGTTTACAATTCATAACAGTAGCAAAATTACAGTTATGAAGTAGCAACATAATTTATGGTTGGGGATTACCACAACATGAGGAACTATTAAAGGGTCAAAGCATTGGGAATGTTGAGAACCACTGGCTCTAGAGGCTGAGGCAGGTAGATCTCTGTGAATTTGAGGCCAACCTGGTCTATACAGTGAGTTCCAGGCCAGTTGGAGCTATACAGTGGGAGCCTATCTAAAAAACAACAACAAAATGAGAACCAAATACTGCAGGCTAGCGATATAGCTCAGTGATAAAGCCTAACATGCACAGGGCTCTAGCCTCTATCTCCATTATGACAAAATAGAAAACTAGTGTATAATATAAAAATTTCCTTTAAAAATGTTTATGCTTGACATGGTGGTACACACAAATTCCAGTACTTGGGAGACAGAAGCAGGAGGATCTCTGAGTTTGAGGCCAGCCTGGTCTACATACCAATTTCTAGGCCAACCAGGGCTACATAGTGAGACCCTGTCTAAAGAAGGAAAGCAGGCCAAATACTGTTTTTGAGCCTCTTTCAGAAGCCTAAAAGCCAGAATGGCAGTTTTCTAAAAGCAAGAGCAACAGGGAGAAAATGTAATTTCCACCGTGCCAACTACTGTGGAGGATTGAGAAGTAGTCACGAAAAAATAGCTAGCTATGCGCTCTTTTAGCGCATTAGATAAGAGATCTTTACCACCATTGATTTGTAATGCCTTATCATATACTAAATTGTTATTACTTGTATCTGTTTCAATTTGTGGGAATCTGAACAATGAACCTTCAAAGTCATCTACATTAGCTGGGCAGGTATGGTGTTATGTTACACACCTGTTTATCCCAGCACTCAGGAGGCTGAGCAGACAGGATTGTTTCCTAGGCTACATACCAAGACTGCTTTTAAAAAACAAAACCAAAAAGCCAACTTTTTTCTTCAGTGAAAAGATTACAATTCTACTGATTCAATTCTGGTGTTTTTTGTTTGTTTTTTGTTTTTTGTTTTTCGAGACAGGGTTTCTCTGTGTAGCTTTGGAGCCTGTCCTGGATCTTGCTCTGTAGCCCAGGCTGGCCTCGAACTCACAGAGATCCGCCTGCCTCTGCCTCCCGAGTGCTGGGATTAAAGGCATGCACCACCACCGCCCAGCCAATTCTGGTTTTATTAGAGCTTGATTCCCTGGGATTTCAGGTCATTATTGGGCTGGAGATGTAGATCACTTGGTTGAGTGCTTGCCTGGCTTCATGAAACCAAGAGTTTGATCCTCAGCACCACATAAACCAGTCAGAGAGGTGAACCCCAGTAATCTCAACACTCCCATCCAAAGTTCAAAGTAATCTTCAGGATATAGCAAATCTGAGGCCAGCCTGGGCTACATACACCCTGTTTCAAATCAAAACAAAACAGATATCACTGAGATTATGTAGTTTATAGTTTAGGCCAGGCAGTGGTGGCGTACACCTCTAATGCCAGCACTCAGGAGGCAAAGATAGGCGATCTCTGTGAGTTCAAGACCAGCCTAGGCTAGAGTCAGTTCCAGGACAGCCAGAGCTGTTACACAGAGAAAACCTGTCTTGAAAACAAAAAAACAAAAACTAAACCACCCAGGTTAGTTTAAGCATTGTAAGAATAGAATTTAGTCTGCTGATTCATTCTGCTCTTTTGGAATGGATGCATACCTCATTGATCTCAAGAACAATACATGCTGCTGGGCCTCTGAAGAATTGGAAAGAGCTGAAGTCATCAGAATGCAAAACTTTTTTTTAAATTTCTGCTCCCACTTTCTATCTCTACTTACCTTTCTGAGAATAAACCTTTTCTTGACATCTACACAGCCCCGGATGTCTTGCCTCTTGTTTCTAAGCTTAGGTTTGCCTAGATTCCAATTCTAAATTTCCAGGAACAATTTATTATTCACCTGCTATCTATAATTAGTTTGGTTATTTCTACAACCAAATGCTCCCTGAACTCTTCTGTCATTGTTAGTTATTTAGTTCAAACCTCTGTCTCTCACCTGAAATAGTGTAAGAGTTCCATGGAGGAGATGGTGGCTGCCATCAAGCCTAACAATGGGAGTTCAATGCCAAACACATGGTAGAATCAAAAAGCTTTGAAGTTGTCTTCTGCCCTCCACAATAAGGGCCCACCCTCAAACATACACATAGACAAATGAACAAATAGCTGAGAAGCCCCCAACTGGATCAGGCCCTCTGGATAAGTGAGACAGTTGATTAGTTTGAACTGTTTGGAAGGCACCCAGGCAGTGGGACCAGGACCTGTCCTTAGTGCATGAGCTGGCTGTTTGGAACCTGGGGCTTATACAGGGACACCGCTCAGCCTGGGAGGAGGGGACTGGACATGCCTGGACTGAATCTACCAGGTTGAGCTGAATCCCCAGGGGAGTCTTTGCCCTGGAGGAGATGGGAATGGGGGGGGGGGGGGGAGACGGGGGCGGGGAAGACAAGGGAATCCATGGCTGATATGTAAAATTAAATTATAAAATAAAAAATTTTTTTAAAAAACAAACAAAAAACCCTGTTTTTGTCGTTGTTGTTGTCCTTGTCTCTATTTAACAATAGTGTAAGGATTAAATAAAAACGTTGGTCAACTTTAAAGCACCCCACAGCCAGCTCTGGTGGCACAAGCCTGTAAGGCCTAATAAATCCAGCTATATGGAAGTCTGAGGCAGGAAGATTCAAAGTTCAAGATTCCCCTGGGAAACTTATCCAGGGAAACGCCCACAGCCCTCAGGCTTCGTCGATGCCTTTAATCCCTGCACTCAGGAGTCAGAGGCTGGTGGATCTCTGTGAGTTCGAGGTCACCTTGGTCTACAAATTGAGTTCCAGGACAGCCAGGGTTGTTACACAGAGAAACCCTGTCTCTAAAAACAAAAACAAAACAAAAAAAAATGTCAAGCATGGTAGGTTATGTCTGTAACCCTAGACTTTGGGCAGTTGAATTCAGCCTGGGTTACAGAGAACCTGTCTCAATAATTACCAGCTGGGCATGCAGCTAAATTGTTGAAGTGCCTTTTAGCATGCATGCAGCGCTGGGTTCAGTCCTAGCACAGAATATAGTGGTGGATCACTCCTGCAATCCTAGCACAGAAAACCAAGGTGGGGGAAGGGCTGAGGTCATTCTCGGCTGCAAAGAGCTCGAGGCCAGGCTCAAAGCACATAGATATATAACAAGAAAAAACAAAAAGCCGAAGTTACAGGTCAAAGTTCCTGACAAGCTACACAAACATTTTTTTCAATTCTGAGCCTTCTTTTCTGGAGTTCCAATAAACACCAAAACCCACTACAGAGTGAGTTATTTTATCTTATTTTTGGTGGGTTTATAAATGTATATAATGTATTTAGATTAGATTCACCCGTCCCAACAACCGCCCAACTAAAAGTACTTTTTTTCCCACAACTCGCTGGCTCTGTTTGCAGG
>CABHPH010158488.1:0-40359 GCA_902168325.1 Peromyscus nudipes | reverse complement strand
AAAAGTAAGATAATACTATAATTTAGCATTGTTGATTTGGAGCTTAATTATCCTGTGGTAGGAAACTTTGGCCCATATACTATAGACTAATTGAAATTTGTCAGGGCATTCTTCTTATTTTACTCTATCAGTGGTTCGACCTCTCCCTTCTTCCCTCTCCTCATATCATTGGTTTTTAATCATTATATACATATATAAGATATGCATTCTTTTTTAAGCAGATTATCTGTATGTTTGCACTTATGTCTGTACGTGTGTGTTAGTGTACACTGTATCCCAAGGAGAAGAGGTCTAGTGTTGGAACCATGTAGCTGGGGTCACAGGCAGTTGTGAGCCACCTGATGGGGGTGGTGGGAAGAACTGTACATGCCCTTAACTGTTGATCCATTGTGTCAGCCTCAAGATATATATTCTTTAATTGGGGTGCTATAAAGTGTCTCTCTATATTTATATATGATAAATATAATTAGTTTAGAGTCAAACATTCAGTATTCCTACTATTTAAAACTCTGGCATATCTATGACACTGTAAGGAATGGCATAGTACGTAGATTGTTGGTTTCTTTTGAATTCTCTTGTGATTTGTTTAACTACTGCAATACCTTGCTTATTTGGGGTTCAAAATAATGAGTTCAGGCTTCCTTGTTCCCGGGTTTGTGCATATCCTGATTAACTCACTCATTTGTGTATTCACTCTGTCAGCAAATATTTACAGTATTTATGGTGGACTGCACTGAATTATGTACCGCAGACACACACACACACACACACACACACACACACACACACACACACACACCACTTCAAGTCTTGAGTTTCAGGGAACTTCTGTCAGTAGAGGAAACAGTTCTTGGCAAACATCAATCAGTGTCAGGAGTGCAGCACGTGATGTCCAGATGGATAAAGCAGGCAAGGGAGAGGGAACAGGTGGGGTGAGGTATGGGAGCTGCTCATGTGCAGGGTGGTTGGGAGGCCAGTTATGGAAAGGCTGAAGCAAAGCAAGGAGATGGACACCCCTCCCTCTGTGTGTGTGTGTGTGTGTGTGTGTGTGTGTGTGTGTGTGTGTGTGGTTGGAGAAGTCATTCTAATCAGGTACTAAGGAAAAGGCTCCAAGATGGAGCATGCAGTATTGAGAGAATACACAGAGAGCGTCTTTGGAGAACGGCAAGGTCAAGATGAAAAGGTATGACTTTTATTTTGAAAGGATGTCTCTTTGGGATATGTGGAGATCTAACTGTAGCGAGACAGGAGGGGACAAGAGGAGCGGAGAGTTGGCTAACATGAGTTTATGTCAGAAACGTGGTGATGGTTTGTCCTGTAGCAACAACAATCAGTGAGAGGCTTCGAAACGTGCAGTGGTCCCTCACATGTGATTTCACTTTCAGCACTTTTAGTTACCCACAGACAACCATGGTTCAAACACAGGAAATGGAAATACCCAGAGACAAGGGCTTTGGGAAACACCTCAGTAAATAGAGTGCTCTGCCAGCATTCATGATCACCCGGATTTTACCCCCAGCTGTCTTACTTAGGGTTTCTATTGCTGTGAGGAGACACTATGACCACAACAACTCTTCTAAAGTGAAACATTTAATCGATGGGGCTCACTCACAGTTTCAGAGGTTCAGTCCATTATCGTCATGGCGGGGAGCCTGGTGGCATGCAGACAGATGTGGTGCTGGCTACATCTTGACCAGAAGGCAGCAGGAAGTTGACTGAGACACTGGGTGGTATCCTGGCATAGGAAACCTAAAGCCTGACCCCACAGTGACACACTTATCTCTAAGAAAGCCATACCCACTCCAACAAGGCCACACCTCCTAATAGTGCCACTCCCTATGAGCTTATGGGGGGCAAATTGCATTCAAATTACCATACCAGCTCTGCATAAAACTGAGCATTGCAGCTCATGCCTTTAATCCTAGCATTTGGGGGGGAAGAGACAGATAGATCTCTGTGAGTTCAAGTCCAGCTTGGCTTGCATAGCAAATCCCAGGACAGCTACAACTAACAGAACATACAAGGCTATGGTGGTTTGAATAAGAATGGCTCCCACCAGCTCATGGATTTGAACGCTTGGTCACCAGGGAGTGGCACTATTAGGAGGTGTGACTTTGTTGGAGTAGGTGTGGCCTTGTTGAAGGAAGTGTGTCACTAGGGCTAGGCTTTGAGGTTTCAAAAGCCCAAGTCAGGCCCAGGGGCTCTCTCTCTTCCTGCACCTCTAGATCTAGATATAGAACTCTCAGTCCCTTTCCAGAACTATGTCTTTCTGCATGACCCCATGCTTCCCGCCGTGATGATGATGGACTAAACCTCTGAACTGTAAGTGAGTCCCAATTAAATACTTTATTTTTGCCATGGTCACCTCAAATAGAACACTGACTAAGACAAAGACCTAACAAAACAAAACAAAGACAGTTCCAGAGGTGGTTCATAGATGCCTTTTATCACTGTACCCATTTTATAGTTTTCCCTCCACAGCTACTTCCTGTGCCCATGTGCTCTGCCTTGCATCACAGGAGACTGCAATTACTTCCACGACCCGCCCCCACCACCTCGTCTGCCTCTCGCAGCCTCCCTGCAGCAGTTCTAAGATGGAGAAGAGAAGGTGCCTGAAGCTTGAGCCTTCCAGCTGCCCAGCATTTCGAGCTGGGGAAAGATGGAGCCGTCAGTGACCGAGGAGGAGGAGTGAAGTGTGCTAGGAAGAAAGTAAAGGAAGGCTTCAGGAAAGAGGATGTCTCCAGCTGTGCCAATGCTGCCCACAGGTGCACGGACTGGAGTCTGGAAGTCAGCCATCTTCGGCGATACTGACAAGAGAGATTTGGTGGGAAGGTTGGGACGGGTCCTTGAAGGAAGAAGGTTCAAGAGGGACTAGATCTATGTCTTGGGGTACTGGACCTTTTTCATGTGATGTCCCCCCTCCCACAGCGATAATGCCGTCATGCTTTAATTCTGTTTTATCTGACATTAGTAGTGCCGCCATTTTGCTTTGGTTAATGTTTTAGCTTGCTCAGGCATCCATAACAAGGCTAAACAGAGTGGGTGGCTTTACAACAGCCATTCATATTTTCACCATTTTGGAGTTTAGAAGTCAGTCCACAAGGTTCCCGTCTCCTGTCTGTCCCTGAGCTGTAGATGACCATCTTCTCTGTGTCTCGCGTGGTCCTCTGTGTGTGTCCTTATTTCCTACTTTAATAAAGACTCCAGTCATGTGGGATTGGGGCACATTCTAAAAGCCTCATTTTAATTCCATCATTGACTCTTAAAGACTCACTGAATATGGCAGTTTGCTGTACCAGAAGTGGTACCTGGATGTGTCAGTTTTGAGAATACAATTGAGCTCGGTTAGTTTACTCCAGTGCCCTCTGTCTCTCTTGTGTCTGAATGTCTGTGTATGTCTTTCTGTTTTCCATGGTTTTCTTTTTGCTCATGTTTTTCTTTTTCTTTTTTTTTTTTTTTTATCATTTTACAACAACAAATCATTGAATTTAGAAATATATTTATCAGGATTGGTTTGATGAAACTGATTGATCTCAGATGCAGTTCATTTCTTCCATTTTACTGAAATTTTATATTTGTGCTCATTTAGGACTCCTTCCTCTTCTTCCCTCCTCCCTCCCTCTCTCCTTCCCTTCCCTCCTCCCGTCTCCTCTTACTCTGTTCTCTTCTTCCTCCTTTTCTGCTTTTTTCCCCCTAATTTCACTTGAATTGGTCAAGTCTTCAATAGGTTGCTTTAATGCTGGCTTAATATGGGTATCATAAAATTTAAACATATGTAGTATCAAGACTTTTTGAATAAAGCTTTCTAGAATGTGCTTTAATTCTCTCTGGAACACACTCTGTGTTATTGTTGCCTAGAGAGCTAGATGTTCATTAAAAATTAGTATTTTCTAATTGATTTTTAATTAAATTTCTCAGTATATTTTATCAATTTCTGTAGCTTCTCCAGTTTTGCATAATTGTTCTTCACAGTCATGATGTCGTGGTAACAGACAATTTGAGAAGTGGTGACTTAGCATGTTGTGTTACCTGTCAGCAGGGGCTCAGTTCCTGAGTTCTGAAGGTCCTCTAAAGCAGCAGTCCTGTCTGGGAGTTGGTGGAGGGGCTGGAAGATAGGGCCGGGAGAATATTCTAGTTCTTTAAACTTGGGGGCCAGAAAATTAGATCTTGTTTCTGTCCACTTTTCCTTTGACTAATATCATTTCAAGAGGGACAGGAGAATATCATTTCTTGTGGACAGGCTAGCGAGAGGTGGTGAATTGTAGAAGCTCATGGACAGGATCATGGTATATGGTGGCTTGTGAAAGCTTCATGTTGGCTTCTGTTACTTTCCTAATGGAACACGTTCTTCAGTAATTGTTTCATTTAGCACGTGTGAGCATACACTTTCATTTTCCCATGTGTAACAGAGCCGTTTTCTTACCCTCACACTTAGTGAGCTGTCTGACTGTGTCTACGGTCTGAGACTGACCACGTCTTTCTAGACTCACTTTGAAAATGTCCTGCTGCCGTCTTGGCTTGTGCTAAGATTCAGAGATCTCTACCAGCCTCACTGCCATGGCTTTGCATGTCATATGTTCTTTTTGGCGGCATTTAGATGTTGATTTCCAGACTGAGCATGGGATTTAGTCTCCGCTATCTTCTCAAAGCTTGTCGTGTATGTTTAATGACAGGCCTGTGTCTGTCTTCAGTTCTGAAAGTCCCGAGCGTTGCTTGTTCAGTTCCATTGTGTTGGGGTGCTCATTAGATACATGCCAGAGCCACTCAGATTACCTGTGTCTTCAACCCCATCTAGAATTTATCCTGTTCATTTTTTCTATTTTCTCATATATATTATATACAAAATTACGTATATTTCCAAGATTTCATTTAATTTTCATAAGCACCTTTTTTGTTTCATCATTTATTTTATTTTTTTCTGGGTGCTTTTCTTTTATTTTCTTGGTCATTTTAACCATATTTTAAAGTATTTGCTCATCGTTTTATGACATCGATTTCATTTGGAACTAGCTTAATTAATTAATTGATGTATTCTGATGGCTCTCTTCTTAGCATTATCTTTCTTTGTTTTATGGTTTGCTGTAGTGGGTAGCCATTCCAGCTTTGATATGGAAGTTCCAACCCCCACTGAGGCTTCAGCAACTGTCACGCCTACAAGGCGGGGCCAAGGGAGGAGCCTGGAGACCCAAGAGCCGGATGGACCAGCTTGCTCGCTCTCTGTTCCTGGACCTTGGACGGTGGAGGTTGACCGAGCAAAGCTCCAGAGAACACCGCTGGACTGCGATACACCTTCCCCAGACCCTGCAACTTACCTATCCCTTCATTTGTAAGTCACCCATTAAATAAATCTTCCTTTTAACCATGTGGAGTGGCCTTAATAATTTCACCAATAGTTTGCATTTACGAGCTCATGTGTGGAGAGTCAATGTCCCCTTGCCCTCTTCCTTTGTGCTTCCATCTTCTTGTGCGGAGGTCGACCCCTTGTGTCGACTTAAGCTCCCACGTCCCAGCTATGAAAAGGACCTGATGGTCAGGTGGTACTTTGGATGACACAGGGCATATAGCTCATTGGTCCACAGAGAGGAGCATTTTCTTCTCATCCTTCACTAGACCCTGTGTTCTAACACTCCGGCCCCCAGATGCTAAGACTACTCTTCAGCCTTCAAAGCCATTCAGGAGGCAGGGAGAGCTTCAACAGCCTAGACCCCAGGCAGTGAACTCCATCTACTGTCATGTAGCTGTCTGTCTGTCATGGAACATGCTTAGTCTCCATTGTCTCTGGTAGGAACAAGCTCCACAGCCAGCACCCGAGTCTGAAAGCCTGTGATGCTTGCTCAGTTTCCCCTCATTATTACTCTGAGCTCTTGCTTCTTGCTTTGATTCTCCAAGAATGTCTCACTTGATTTTGAGCTGGAGACATCTCTCTGGTCTGTTGTTATTTTTACTTATTTATTTTTATTATTGTTGCTGGGTTTTCTTTTTCATCTATTGTTTCTAATTGCTTGAAGGAGGAGGAGAAGATCATCTTTAGGCTGTGAACTCACTAAGCTGTCCTGTTGGGAGACCACTTGTCTCCACCCTCCCCCCTTTATCTTAAGCACTATAAAAATGAAAGTCTATAACTGCTAATGCAAGGAAACTGAGAACTGCAGGCAAGACTACCAGGCACATTATAGAGTCAAGTCCTATGCTGGTTTCCTTAACAACACATTCTTATCATGTCAACCAGGGAATAACCACTGTGTCAAAACGCTTTTGGCCAAGATTGCAAATGCATAGGGAAATTCAGCAAAGATAATTGACATCCACATCTAGCTGGTCATGGGCTGTGATACCTTTGCCCACATTCATACATTTCAGTCCTTGTCCTATAACTTCAGAATGGGATAAAATTTGGAGATAAAGTCTTTACAGTAATTAAGAAGAGGTCATGGGGTAGGCACTAATTTGTATGCAACTTTATTGTTTTTTAATTTAATTTTGTGTGGTGTTGGTGATTGATTCCCAGGGTCTTGAACGTGCTAGGCAAACACTCTACTACTGATCTACACTCCCAGCCCAGTGGGCTCGGGTTCAGTGCAAATGGTGTTCACAGGATAAGATGTGATTAGAACACAATCAGATGCAGAGGAGGACCATGTGAAGACAGCTCCAATGGCCAGCTGCCAGCTCAGAAGAAAACAACCCTGCTGATCTCTAATTGGGGATTTCCAGCCTTAAGAACTGTAAGAAAATCAATTTCTATTATTTGAGCTAGCACTCTGTATTGTTGTGACCACTCTCGCAATCTCATCTGCATGTCCCTAGCACAAAGAAGAGCAATTCATTCTGTCTTAGAATGGACCAAGGTCAGTTCTCCTGGGTCATCTGTAGCCAAGAATCATGTTCATAGCCACTAAGACAAAACTCCATATTGCTTCTTTGCTGCCCAGCACCAAGCTTCTTTCTGGTCATCTTGTTCAGATAACAATGGCTCAGGGCAATCATGTTGAAAACATACCTTGTCCCTGCTGGTGACAGTGTACTGATTAGTCTAGCTAGCTGTGTCTCTCTGCGCTTCTTCCCTCAAGTTAGATATGGGCACTTGAACTTGAGATTTGTTTATGATGAATTTACTCTCATATTCTAACCAACTTATGCATTATGAATATGTTGGATTCTAAACAAGTGATCAAAATGTGTGATAATTCTGCTGGCTCCATAACCATAGCACACATTTGTTTTTACTCTAGCATTCTCTGGCTATTGCAGAAACAGCTGCTGCTGCTGTGTGTGTGTGTGTGTGTGTGTGTGTGTGTGTGTATGATAATACATACTAGATGTTCTTATTCAATAAAGACATTATGAAAAGACATGACAAGACATTCACTGTTTCCTCTTTGTGCGTGAAGATTCCTAACATGTACAGGTCGTTTTAAGCTATGCTCAGTTGAGGTTCCCAGTCGTATCTACCAGGAATGGAATTTCTCTGAGAGCTACTCTATGTGCGTGGTTTTACAGGGTCTTGGTGCTTCAAGCAAAGATACTTCTATTGTGAACACTTGGGGCTTCAAAAATATAATTTACCCTGAAATCCCTTCTGCATTTTAAACATTGTGTCTGAATTCTCAACGCAGTCAGAATGACTGTTTGGTAGACAAAATGTATCCCCAAACCATCAAGGGATTTTCCTAAGCAATTGGGATTACTCCAAAATACATTGCAGATCGGTATCAACTATCATATTTGAATTTGTATTCTAGCGCTGAGAGCAATTTGTAGCGCATTATAAACCGCAGCTCCTCCCTCACAATTTCAAAAGGCTCCTGTCTGTGACAAGCGCTAAATATGCTGTTGCTACAGTAGCAGTATCAGAAATGGCCCAGAGACACCACACTGAAGTGAGTGACAGGAAGGAATTTCTTAATCACTTTATGAATACAAACCTTCAGTATAGCCTGATCTCCTTCGACTGGGGGAAAATGGTGTGTGGACTGAGAATGTTAATTGCAACCTGAGAAGCAGCACAGTGTTTAAACGTTGTAGGGCTGTTTTCCCATTCACTGCAGCCACAGAAAGTTAACTTACTCCCACCACCCCTGAAATAAAAAGAAAGCTCAGATTCAGAGTCCAAACCAAATATACAGGAAAAAAATCTAAAACGGTGAACTCTACGGCTGTGAATTGACCTTAATAATGGCTTTTATTATTTAGATTTAATAAAATTTCCAGTGATCTGCAGAACAGAGAGATCTCTAGTTAAGTAGGAGGCTGAGGTGGTTTTGAGCTGTGTCATATGAAAGCCATCAGAGACAATAGAGCTCTTGATGGATATCCATTCTAACACTCTCAGAAAAGCATTAACAATATATCACACTCCACTGCCAGCTGAAAACCCATAATATTATTCACAAATTATGTATTTAAGACTGGGGAGCCAGAGTCATTTTTGTAATGCTAATAGGAAGACATCCCCTCCAGAGGTTCTGAGGAACCTCTGCCTGCATTTTTCATGTTCACCTTACTGCTTGACCATGTGACTGAAGGAGGAGCTAGACGATTTTGAAATCGTTGCCTGGCTACATCAACCCAACTTCCTACGGTGCTATCTGCCCATGCTCAAAGGCCTATGCTCAGAAGAGCTCTTCCAAAACCTGGGCGATAATTCATAGGCTTTGTCTAAGGATGTCTCCATGACCATATTTTCAACTGTAAGTCAATTCATTCTGAGAAATGTGTTGCTTTGAATAATGGACTGATAATAAGACCAGAAAAATTACAACTGAATGTCATGTAAATAACATGGGCATAGGGAATATTCCTTAAGATATTGTTTTATTCTTATTGTTTTGATTAAAAAATGATACAGAAGCTGTAGAATAAAAACACAAAGCAAATTTATAGCAGGTGTCTTTATAGGGCCCTACAACTTTTAAGTATCTCAGAGGAAGTAGAATTAATTTATGGTGAGATTGGAGTCTTTGATATCTCTATTAAGATTAACAAGAAAGAGGCATATGGTGGGGGAAATAACAGAAAGGTAGACATGTCTGACTAAATGGTATGAAGTTAGAGGATTAATTAAGACACACAGACAGTAATAAGAGCAAGCGTTCCAGCATCAGCAGCCAGTGATACCGACTAACTGAAAGCCTAGGTGAAGGCATAGGGAGGCGAGGTTAGGGCGAGGTCACCACATGAGGAGTTGTGGCTTTCTCCGAGGGGTAGTCAGTCACTAACTGGGTCCTCCATGTGATTGGCTTAGCATGGGTCTTTCCATTCACTGGAATCCAGGTTGCTGAATGGGACAGGAGGGATTAGGCCATCAGGCACAGCAAGAAAGAAGAGACCAAAAGGCCCTCTTTGGAGAAAGATCAAGGATGAAAATAATTAATTAAAGTCAGCTTTTAAAGTTTCTGTTGGGCAGAGACAACACAGAAAGTTGCAATCTTAGGAGAAGGCCAGAAATGCATTTTAACTCCAACTCTTTCTCCCCAGTCAACATGCATTTGAGCTTTTGACAAATGATAGAATTGATAAATCTGACTTGCACTTTTATCTCTTTCCCCTGTCTGTCTAAGTAATGCAGTTTGAAAAGGAGTAAGACATAGGACATCTATCAACTGCAAATCAATGCTTCAGCTCTCATCGATCCTCAGAGACAACGGACTGTTGTGGGCAGGGTCTTGGGAATCACCCGGACCCGGGTACGAGAAGGCAGGCCTGTCTGCAGTTTCCTCACCTGTAAATTAGGTAAAAAGAAATCTGTATGCCCAGGGCCGTCAGGATGGCTCAGCAGGCAGAGGGGCTTGCCTGCAAGTCTGATGGCCTGTCCCATCCCTGGAGCCCACAGACGGACAGAGAGAACTGACTGCTGCAAGTTGTCCTCTGACCTCCATCTACGCACGCTGGGGCAGGAGCACCCTCCTACCCACCCCAGGGGGTTAAGCAGCAGGCCTTGGGTGTTACAAAGGATTGTTATGCAGTTAACTGTCTTTAGACATTATAATATCGCCATTAATATTTTATTATTATTGATTAAACATGAAAATAAAATGGACTGGCAGGAATTATTTATGTTGGGAAAATTGGATACATTATTCTGAAACTCATTGCACTCTTTAAACACTTGAAGGAGAGCATTATTCTTCAATTAAAGATATGATAAATACTAATTTCAAAATAACATCCTCAGAGATATATATTCATATGGATAAGCATTTTACTTTATGTAATTTTCATATCCTAATGCAATTCAGATCAGAGTTAATATACAATGAAAACGTAGCTTGTGTGAATAACTTGCTCTCACTGTAGAAGTTGGCGAACAGTGCGTGGGGATGTTTGAGAAGCCTGTGGTGCTTGCAGCCACTCCAGCCGACGTTAGTTAATGGAACTGGCTCCCGTTTGACAGTAAAGAGAGAGCACTGCACAAGCCACCATGTTCTGGAGGTTTCTTGCCAGCTTGCTTTATGTTCGTCTGACTGGTTCCTCTTCATGACTATCCTGTGCCTGGCTAGGTTTCGAGCCAGAGGAAGGCCATCTGACTTTTGTTGTTCTGCGCTGCCCTGGGCTTTAAGCAGACAGGATTTTAAAGATGAATGTTGGCCCTAATGTGATTCCTCCTCACAGAACAACCAGACACAAAGAAAGACAACTCTTCAGTTGGAACTTAGTGACTCAAACGTTTTCCAAGCAGAAAATAATTAAGATTTTGGATCCCTTTGCTGCA
Organism: Peromyscus nudipes; assembly: GCA_902168325.1. Classification (NCBI taxonomy): domain Eukaryota; kingdom Metazoa; phylum Chordata; class Mammalia; order Rodentia; family Cricetidae; genus Peromyscus; species Peromyscus nudipes. The sequence goes on along the minus strand of CABHPH010158488.1, from coordinate 29,648 downwards.
CAAAAGGAGAATAAGGACTTAAGAGAGTAGAGGGAAAAGTTTGTGCCAAACCTGTATTCATGTGGAAAACAGCCGGAAAAAACCACAGACATACACACATGCACAGACACATGCTCACATACATACACATACAGACAGACACACACACATACAGACACACAGACAGACACACACATGTACACACACTAGCACACACACAAGCACATATACAGACACACACACATATACACACACCAGTACACACACATACACATATACAGACACATTAGCACACACATACACATATACAGAGACACACACATACACACACAGACACACACACATACAGACACACAGACATGCACATGTACACATACATATACACACTAGCACACACACAGAGATACAGACAGATGAACATACACACTCACACACACATGCATACACACAGAGACACAGACACACATGTACACAAAGAGACACACATAGGGTTACAAGACAGATAGACATACACATACACACACACAGATATATACAGACAGACAGACAGACACACATATACAGACACACAGACAGACAGACACACATATACACACATAGCACACACAGAGATACAGACAGATGAACACACATACTCTCACACACATTCACATACACAGATACAGACACACATGTACATACAGAGACACACATAGGGACAAGACAGACACACACATACACACACTTATGCACACATACCCACAGATACACACACATAGAGACACACATGCACACACAGTCAGACACACAGACAGTCACACACAGAGAGACACACAAACAGGTACACACACATACACATTGACACACTGACAAACAGACACACACAGGCACACTGACATAGACACACTGACACATTGACAACACAGATCAGACAGACAGACAGACTGACACACACACACACACACATGAACATGCACATGTGTGCAGAAATGAGCAGCAGAAGGACCATCGTTCTGGGGACAAAGAGAAGCCATGTTGACGGGCTGGTCACTTTTACTGTCTTTTATTTTTCTGGAGATTTTCTTGTCAGGCCGACACAGAATATGCTGGTTGGCTGAAGCAGGAAGTTCCTGCTGGAATTTTAAAAGACTGCAGAAATTTTGGTGTTGTATAAGGTTAAAATGGCAAAAATTCAGCACCTGAGAGGCTTCAAACACTCAGTTTGCCTCTCAAGGTACTTGCCAAATTCTGAAGTTATGTTTGGAGAGCAAAGGATTTCCCACAGGCTGGGGATCTATCAAAGATGCTCCTGTTCTCAGTAGAAACTCCCGAGTTTCAGGGACAGGATAAATTAGGGCTGGAGTCAGTCTTACCACGATGCCAGCACAGCCCTGACTCGGGTTAGTCCCAGCTGATTAAATGGCTGCACCTAGCAGAGGGGACGCATAATACCTTTCGGCTTCATTACATCTGCCATTCAGAGACTGAAAACTCGTCATAAGACCAAAATCCAAGAGAAAAGTCAGACCGTGGGAACTGGAGAGCTGCTCACTGGTTAAAACTGCAGAGGACTGTGTTTTTATTCCCAGCACCTACGTGGTAGCTCTCAAGTGACCATTTAGTGTCCACAAGCAGGAACAGAGAAACCCCATTCAGTCCCAGGCCTTGCACTTACGACCTTCGTAGGCACCAAGCACACACATGATACGGTGCACACATGCAGGCAAAACACTCCTACACATCAAATAATTAAAAAGTAGACCCATTTGAAAAATCTGACCATGGAAACAGACTCACAGGTGGCCTAGCATAGTTAAGAGAGAGAACTTTTCTACAACCATGACTGCTACGCTTAGCAAACCAGAAGGAAATAAAGAAATACAGATTAGTAGAAAAATTTACTGGAACCTTACAGAAATGCAAATGAAAATGGAGAAATAAATTCTAGGATATGCAAAATTAATTACTTCATAGATAGATGTGAGCATAAATGAGACTCACGACAACAGGAGTTAAAAAACGAGAAGACAGGGTAATAAAAATTATCTTAGTACAAGGCATGAAGAATGGAAATATGTATGTGTGGAATTGATATGTAGGGCAAAATGGAAGCACTCAGTATACCGATTGCATCTAAATGGAGGACAGGAATAAATTGGGTGAATTAAATAGAAACAAAAGTGAACTGGTATATATACACCCAATTATATCATATTAAGTTTAGACTAAATCCTGGCAGTAAGACTGAGCTGGTGCGGTGGTTGATTTTAAATGTCAACTAGCCACAGTCTAGAATTCCTGAGAAGGGAGTGTCTACGAAGGAATCACCTATTCCAGGTCGGCCTGAGGGTGTGTCTGTGGGGAGTTGTCTTGATTGTTGTTACTGAGGTGGGAAGACTCACCCTGAGTGTGGGCAGCACCATTGTAGGGACTGGCTCTGACCTGCAAACAGCGAGGAAAGCTGGCGGAGCGGCAGCGGCTAGCTGGCACTGGGGTTTCTCTGTTCCTGCTTGTGGACAGGCTGAGAGCAGCTGCTTGAGGACCCACTTTTACTTTTCTTCACAGATGGATGGGCTGTGACCTGGAGTTGTAAGCCACACACCACCTTTCCTCCCATAAGTTGCTTTTGGTGAGGTATTTTATTCCACTAACAGAAATGAAAGTGGATGGTGACACTGGAAAACAAATTTTAATGTATAATGAGGTCAAAGGTCCACTTTATACCTTACGACACACACAGTACATGTGGTGGTTAGTGCTGAGTATCACTTGACAGGCTTTCAATCACCCAGGAGGCACACTCCAGGGACAGTTGAGGCATTGTCTTGATTAGGTTCTTGAGGGAGGAAGACTCGTTCTAGAAGAGGGCTATACCATTCCCCAGGTTTGGGCTCTGGACTGAATAAAAAGGAGGAAGTTATGAGCACATGAGCACTCGCCACTCTCTACTTCCTGTATGAAAGGAGAAATCTATGCGAGCATGAGCACTCGCCACTCTACTTCCTGTATGAAAGGAGGAAGCTATGTGAGTGTGAGCACTCACCACTCTCTACTTCCTGTATGAAAGGAGGAAGCTATGTGAGCGTGAACATGCACCACTCTACTTCCTGAGGATGCAATGTGATAGCTGCTTGAAGCTCTTTGATTTCCCTGCCGTGATGGACTATTCCCTCGAGCTGGACTAAAATAAACCATGCCTTCCATAAGCTGCTTCTGTTAGGGCATTTTATCACAAAAATTTGAAAAATAAGACAATGAGACACCAGTAAAGAAGAAGCAAAGCTGGTAAATCTATACTAATATCAGAGCGAAGAGTGTTTAGAGGTTAGAAGAGCCATTTCATAATGATGACGGAGAGTTGCAGAAGAGGCTGTTACAGTCCTATTGCATGGGCCTGATGATATGGTTTAAAGTAAAACAAGCATTGAATTAACAGAAGAAATAAAAACCTGTCTTTACCGCTAAGAATTTAGAATATCTGTACAAGTTGACACAATCCACATGCATAGAGCACTGCAGCAAGCAAATTCTATACCCACATTATTTTCAAGATGCAGTCCACCTGCACTGTCGTTGATGACATGCTGAGTCACCGAACAGACCCAGTGAATCAAAAGATTGAAATTATTCAGAGCATGTTTTCTGTCTGCAGTGTAATAAGTTATACATGAATCACAAGTAGGTCGTTAGAAAGTACTCAACTGGTTTCTGAAGTTAAATTATACTCTCCTGAATAACCAATGGGTGGAGAAGAAACTATAATAGAAATTAGGAAGTTTGAGCTGAACATTCAGAATATATCAAGAGAAATTGCGTGAGACTAACACGGTGCTCAGAGATATGGATAGAAATTAAATGCACACATCACAATGTGTGAAGGTAAGTGATCAAAGCTTTGTGCTCCAGGAGGCAGAATGTAGGAGCAGCAACACAAATCCAAAGAGCAGCAGAAGAGAGACAATAAAGATGAGAACAGAAATCAGTAGAACCGATAACAAAGGAATAGTCCAGTAAATCAACAAAACCTAAGGAAAAGAGACATGGCCAAAGTCAGGGATGAAATGAAGGGCATTATTATGCAGCCAGTTAACACTGAGAAGAAAATGAGACGTTATAAACAATTCCATATCAGTGTATTTAGTAAATGAGAAAGAAAGGCCTCTTCAAACAACACACCCTACAAGACTGGATACATCAGATCGAAACATTCAAATGTCCTTGTAGTGTTTAAGGAAGCTGTTTGTGTGAACTCAAAACTTTACCACAAAAAACTGACAAGTTTTTATAAGCAGATTTTTTTCCAATATGTAGTAAATAACATGAATTTTATATAGACACTTCAATAGATGTAAAAACAAAACAAAAACTTTCTAAACTTTTTTTATGAATTAGTTTAGACTTGATTTCCAACTGATAAGATCATTGGTAGGTAAGCAATTATAATCTTATCTTTTAATCAGTTTAGAATTAGAAATTCTAATAAAATAATAGAAATTGATGAGCTTTTAGTAAAAAGAAATCACAAATTTGAGTGAGTCAGGAAATGGGTTGGCAGATCTAGGAAGAGATGGGGAGGAGGGAGGGATATAGTTGAAATACACTGTGTGAATTTCTCAAAGAATCAATTAAAAACATAACACTAGTTAATTGAAATCAAATAATTACAAAGATTAATGCCAGAAAATTATTCAAGGAATTCGAGGTTTTTAATATGAATAAAAATAAATAAATGTAACTTACCATATTAGTACATACAGGAAAGGAATGTTGCAAACTCAATACCGATTTACTACAAAATCCTTGACCAAGTGACAGCAGAAAGGAAGTTCCTTAAGTTGATAAAGACTGTCCACAGTTAGCAACTGCAATGGTAAAAATGATATTAATAAAGCAGTGACTGGTTTCTAGCTAGATGGGGAATAGGACATGAAAACCTTCTGTGACTGTTTCTGTCCAGCCCTGACCTGAAGGTCAGAGAGGAGCAGACATGTGAGGAATGAACTCTTTATAAACGATATGGTTCTATCCCAAACTCAGCAAGACCGGAGTGCAGGAAGATGCCCAAAAGTTTGCTTCAGCAACTCCATCAACCTAGCTGGGTGGGAAAAAAATCTGTTCGCTTGCGTTACCATTTGGAAGCAACAGCAACAGATAGATAATTAGCAAGTGATTTTTTTTGGGGGGGGGGTTTCGAGACAGTATTTTTCTGTGTAGTTTTAGTGCCTGTCCTGGAGCTCACTCTGTAGACCAGGCTGGCCTCGAACTCACAGAGATCTGCCTGGTTCTGCCTCCCGAGTGCTGGGATTAAAGGCGTGTGCCACCACCACCCGGCACAAGTGATATTTTTTAAATGATATAATTTTCAATAGTGATGTAGAACATCAAATATCTGAAGGTAAATTTAACGGAAAGTTTGAAAATGAAAAAATATATTTTATACTAAAAAAAACCCATAATTCACTACTGCTAGAGGTTATTGATCTAAATAAATGGAGCACTGTCTCATACTCAGAGACAGAATAACCCAAAATTGCAGATGCCAGAATTTCCCCCAAGTTAAACCATGCATTAAGTGGGTTTACATGGCGGGGGGGGGGTGTCAAAAACTAATAAAATGATTTTATTATTACTGTGTCTATTCTTAATTAATGAATGAAAATCAGAGTTTCACGCTATAGCCCAGGATGGCCTCAAACTCATGGCAATTCTCCTTCCTCAACTTACATTGATTTTAAAGGTATGTGTATGTAGAAAGGAGCTAGAACACGCCAAGCGGTTTTGAAGAAGAAGGAAAAGGAAGAGTTCACCGGTCCGAGGGGCTGCAGGAAGGCTCTAGAGATGGAGGAGTGGAAGACTGCTGCCAGGAGCGCAGACCTTGGAACGGAAGGAGAGGATCTTTCCATGACGCACGAATATTTTCAATATGGATCTCAGTATGCATCCAGAGTGTAGAGAGAACTGCAGACGCCTGGGCACTGCTGGGAAGCGTGCTCCATTCACGTGAAGTTCAGAAGCTCTGGGTCGGAGGCAAGCCAGCTCTCACCCGTGCCGGGTCGGTGGTGATGGAGTCCTGAGGCGCGCCCAGTGCTTTCCTCGTGCCTGGTTCCCGTATCCTAGTGTTGGATACATGCGTGTGTTCACTTTGCGAAGTCAGTGTGTGTAGCTGGAGAGTTTCTTTCCAGCTCCCACCAAGCCCTGCCAGTCCCGGAGCCGACTTATAAAATAAACACACAGACTTTTATGTTATTTAAACTGCTCGGTCATTAGCTCAGGCCTACCATTGTCTAGCTCTTACTCTTATACTAAGCCCAATTTTGTTAATCTATATGTCGCCACGTGTTCCATGGCTTTACCTGTTGCCTCTACATGATGCTCCCTGGACGGCAGCTGGTGTCTCCCTCTCCTGACTTCCTGTCCTTTCCTTTTTTTCTCTCTCTAGTCCCGCCTATACTTCCTGCCTGGCTACTGGCCAATCAGTGTTTTATTTATCAAACAATCATCCACAGCAAGTGTGATTTGTAAAGCTTCACTGAAAACTTATAAACAACATAGAACACAGCATCCTAAAAACATACATGTGCTACTATGTGGCAGAAAGCTCTAGAAGAAATGGCAACTTCCTGTGGAAGACACATTCCCTACCATTGCCCAGAATGCTGTGACTGTTCATCACCAAACTTTTTAAAACAGACACTGGACTTTTCTATCAATAAGGAATAGTGTGAGTGAGGCATCACACTGTGCGTGCTTGCCCGTGTTCTTCTGGACATAACGAGACATGTCCAGTGTATTCTGAATACTTGATCACAAAGATGATGAAAGGGAGATAGTTTAAATATTTTTAAAATGTGGGTTTTTTTTTTAATCAGTAATGCAGGATCCTCTGAGCTACTCTCTCCACCCCCACCAACCTGAAGAAGAGAAGAACGTAAGAGAAGTGTAATTCAGTGTGTCAGATGTAATTAGGTCACCCTCGATTTTACCTCCTATGGTGTGGCTCAGTGAGCGTACACTAGGAATAAAAATTCCACTCAGCAATTTTCTCATTTACTTGTGCTTCTATTATTTATGCTACTTCCAATCTGCACTTTCTTTGAAAGAATCTTTTTGGACCATTTGTCCATTTTGTGAGGGGTAATTTAGTTGATACTGCATGACACAAACCATAAATTCATTTAACCAGACACATGACACAAATTGTGATCCATGGCAACACTTGAAAGTAGCTCTCAGAAAACATCTTTTTTCTGCGGTGCCACATGACACCCAGCCACTGTGAATCTGTATGTTTAGTATCTGAAGTGACTTATGTCTTGCTCTGTGTTTACATAGACATTCCAATATTTGCTTCTCGATTCCAGAGAGCTGTCTTGAGGGCACCTGGAACGCACACGCCCCTGGACAGGTTAAGCGAAGTCACCTAGTTTTGCTCACAAGAGAAAGTGCAAACACATCTGAGACTAAAAGTAGGCAGTGTCAATGTGAATCTCTCTCTGCCCCATCCATAATAATGACACTGGGATGAAAACAGTGCTTTTTACATTACAGCTCAGATGTAAAACAAGGATTCCGTGAAACCATTTGTCTCTAAATTTTTAAAGAAGAGTGGACCAGAGTGCGGGAGACTTTTTGTCCTGCTCCAATGTCATTCTGCCCCTGCCTGAAGTCCCTTATACCTGATGTTCCATGTCCAGAACCCCCAGTTTCTTTACCTATTGCATGAGGGATTGGCAACAGGTGCATACAAAGCCTCCTTAGGTTACTCTGATTTGTGGTGAACTGTCTCTCCCGCATTCCTGTGCTGAAACTTTATCCTCAGTGCATGCAAAAGGGATGGGATGCAAAAACAGGTCCTTAGAGAGAGAATAAGTTAAAACAGGATCCTCAGGGTGTGCTCTAGCCCACTGAAATCCTTCTAAGAATGTCAGCCCAGGATACAGGCACACACAGAGGGTGACCACATGAAGACATAGAGAAGAAATTGACCAGCTACAAGCCAAAAGGAGAAAGGTGTCAGAAGAATCCAACCCTGATGGATTCGTATACCAACTTCTAGAATTATGAGAGAACCAAGTTCTGCTTCAGCCACCCAGCCTATGATACTTCATCATGATAATTCCAGAAAACTGAAATAAAAAGGAAACAGTTTCTAGAATGTTCCATGCTTACAGTTGGACTTTGGTTTAAAAATTTCTGAGCATAAGTTAGCCCCTTCAAATAGCAGAGTGTAGGAGAAGTGACTACATTTATGATTGCGATCTAGACATAAATCCTTGACTTTTGCAGTTGATGGAGAAGAAATACACTTTCTAGGAAGTTCAGAATAAGAATCTCTGCTTACATGTCTTCTCCCTACAAACTCCACGACATTAGACAGGGTAGGTAGTTGTTGTCCATGAGAAGCCAGGAGAAGCCAGAGGTATTACAAGTCAAGTCTTTGGTGAGTTTATTGTTACTATTTAATATTTATGGAGTGCCCAGAGCAATGAGCCAATGTGTTACCTGTTTTCATTAGGTGAAAATACTTCTCTGCTTGTTCACTCACCAAAGATTTCCTCAAAGAAATAAGCTACCTAATTTGAATTTATAGCAACCTGGTTAGTTTTCATTCCATTTATATTCTAGTAACAATTTTCAAATAAAACATCTGGTGTCCAGATAGGATGGCTCTACATTTGGGAAACTGAAAGACTATGCAATCCCAGCAAGGTTGCGTGATCAAGGAGAATAGACAATGTATTGAAATGGACTCTCTCATCCTCTTTCCCATGGCCAGAGGCCATTCTGGGAAATGAACAAAAGGCTTAAGTGAGGGGGGCTGCAGGAGATGTTAAAGCTTTTTGTATAATCCATTTAACAAATGACTTTGTAAATGAAGGTGTACTCAGGCAAATGTTCAAAGAATGATTTAATCTCTTGCTCATTCTGGATAGGAGTGAGGGCAAATAAATGGTGAGGAAGGGAAGCCATTTTGGATTCTGGTGGAAGTTATTCTTCTGTTTCTGTGTTGGTGACGTGAGTAAAGGAATAACTATTTGCTTAGCTGATGGGCTCATTACAGGAAGAATGAATTTGTTGAGAGAGGTTCTCAAGCTGTGTTCTCTACATCACAGACAACATTGTGGAGGGGCTCCAAAACAGTTTGACCACACAGCTGCCATGACAGGCTTAGGGGTCCAGACACAGCTTCTGTGACAGGCTGACTGGCAGGTGACACCCAGACCCAGGAAAAGCCATAAGCTGACCCCACCCATGGATCCACCCAGGGGTGAGGAAGTACCTGACTTCCCAAACATCCCAACCATTAGATAAGGTGGCCAGATGTCCCTGAACCTAGTACACACCTATTTCCCCTTCTTACCAAGATGCCCCTAGACAATTGTCAGCCAATCAGGGTCCTGAACCCTGGAAATCCCCTCACCCCAACCTCTGCTATCATAAAAAACCCCACCCTACCTGAGCTTGGAGCTCTCTGCTCTCATTGCTGTGTGGGACAGACAGATGAAGCACCAGAGCTTGAAAATAAAGGCTCTTTGCTTTTACATTTGAGATTCAGTCCTCATGTTGATCTTATGGGGGTCCTCGAAATCTGGGTATAACAAACCTGAGGATGGATGCAGATGGAGGGTGAGTGGGTAGTTGTCACGTGTGGTACCCACCACTCCCAAGTCTGCTTTAGGTTGTTTCTCATATTAGACTTTGATTGAAGTATTTCAATAGCCAGGCGGTGGTGGTACATGTGTTTAATCCCAGCACTGGGAGGCAGAGCCAGGTGGATCTCTTTGAATTTGAGGCCAGCCTGGTCAACAGAGCAAGATCCAGGACAGGCACCAAAATTACACAGAGAAACCTCATCTTGAAAAACCAAAAAAAAGAAAAAAAAGAAAGAAAGAACGAAAGAAAAAAGTATTTCAAGACCCAAACCACAAGGAGCACTGGATTTAGAATTACTCTTATTAATTTGAGCTGTCTATGCTTTATATAAGACACAGACATTGAGTATAAAGGTTTTCTCAAATGCTCCTACTCTGTCATGCCTTCATGTCTCCCCTCTGAAGGGAGGTCTTCCTTCCATTTGTGATGGCAAGTCCCTTCTTTCTCTCTTTGAACCTGCAGATGGATTCTTCTTGTGTTGAAAGGGGAGACATGGCTTCCTGTTGTCACAGGAAAGTGAAGATGGTCGTGTGGTAGTGTGGTCAATACCATCTCTTCCATGTGGATTATCTTGCTCCCAAATTGGAGGGAAAGTGATTTCACTCTTTTCTGATCCAATTTACCCACCACTTTTTTTCAGAAAAGAACTGGCTATTCTTGAATTCTAATAATATTTGATATCAACAAAAGGTATCAGAAGCAGTCCACATATGAGAGCTTAGGCAGAAGAAGAGCCTGTTGTGAAGGCTGAAGTGTTTTAAGTTTAAATTACTGTGCTTAAGAGAGCTATAAAACAAAACAAAACAGAACAAAATGCCTCTAACCTGTAAGCCCCACTTGCCCAAGGACAGATAACTTCCGGGAAATCTGGGGGCTGCTGTTCATGTAAGATAATAAGCCACGTATTTTCACTTCTGTTAACAAGCTTGGTTGCCCCTACTGCACAGAATGTGCTTGATCATACATAGGTGGGAGGTATGGAGGCAGGAAGTACTCTGGGATGTATGCTTGCCCCCAATTGGACAAAGATAGGAAGTACCTTACAGGCTTTGCCTTTATAAGCAACAGACTAACATAATTCATGGCCATTATCTGGAATCCCAGGTATGGACCACTAATAGCCAGTGTTCATTATCCTGGCCGGTATTTAATAAAGCTAGCTTCAAATTTGGCCCCAAAATTGTGCTAGTGGTCTTATTCTTGCCCAGTGGGATTAACACTGTTGTGAGAACTTTAAAATCCAGACATTCATTCATTTTTCTATTCATTTGTTAATTCAACACTTTAATGTGGAATTCCTTTTATTTGGAATACAATGATGATACAGCTATCTCATCTTTGAAGAGACTTAGTCCATGGGAACAAACAGACCCATGACAACCATTTGTAGTGAAAAAAGGCATAATGCAATCAATATTCTCAGGAGCCAATCCCATCCCCCCTCCCAAGGTCACATATTCTCAAAGCCGCAGGTGCTTAGGACACATCAGATCTGTGTTTCTCCTTGGAGGACAGCTTGATCGGTTCTGGTAATTTATGTGGAAATGGAGAGCTGCTTGGTTTAGACAACTGTCACAGGAAGGTTAAGGGCTAAGAAGGGTAGAGGGCTCATCCTTACTTAGAATTTCCAAGAATGGCTGGGCATTTCTCAATCCATGCTTTACAGTTTAATTTCATAAGTGTGTTCATCAGCTTTTTGTTTCTGTAGCAACTATCTCAGATAGTCAACACATAGAGAAAAGATTTGCTCTGGCTCACAGTTTCAGTTCATGACCTATCTTATATGCTCAAGCTGGCGGGAAGGCATAATTCCTCAACAATCAGCATGTGGTTAGGCAAAGCTGTGCATCTTCTACAGTCTGTGCTGTGTTGTGCCTCATATCTAAGACACTAAACAAAGGAGGAAGACAAAGGAGGAAGGGATCAGGATTCCACTGCGCGTGCTTCCAGAGACCTAAACCCATCCTCCAGGCTCCACCTCTTAAGGAATTCACTACCTCCCATAGGCTGGGACCAACCATTAACCCATGAGGATCAATACTGTAGGAGCAATGCAAACTTTGGATGATGTTTTGTTTTCCCATTGGATTTCTAAAATAATGTGGAGCTAGAGTTATCTTCCTCTTCAGAGAGGATGTGTTCTACCACCAAGGAATTATATTTGGCAGCTGGCATGAACAACCTAGTCCCAATGGCTTAAGTGGATGAGGGTTGGTTTTCCTCAACAGTAAGTAGTTAATATTGGGGAATGCCTGGGAGCTTACATGGTAAGTTGCCTCAGACCCATGTGCTTCTAAGTTACTTCTAAATCTCTCTATGGAGAGATTTAACTTTCAGTATTTCAATATGTGTCTGTGTGTGGATATATGAATGTAGTTGTGTTCAGAGGCCTGGAGAGAGTGATAGATTTCCTGAAACTGGAGATATAGGTGTTTGTGAGCAACCTGACTTGGGTACTGGGAACCAAACCTGGGTCCTCTGGAAGAGTAGTATGTGCTCTTAACTGCTGAAGCCATCTCTCCAGGCTCCTAAGTTATTTTTGTTCTATCCTTAGCACCAGCTTCTGTCCTCAGAATCTCATCACATTGTGGAGATTCAGCCATCCTGTCAACCCCCAGGAGAGAGGGGAAATGCAAAAGGCAAAGGGCCACACTAGCCTGCTGGTCTCTGTCACTATGCTAAGGATGCTCTTTAGAAAGCATATCTACCCATCTTTGATGCTGTTTTCTTGTTCAGAACTTAAAGTCAGGACTGTGACTAGCTGCAAAATAGACTGTAAATGTCTTTAAACAGAATATCTAAAGACTCTTTCTGCCTAGAATAAGTGAGGAGTTTTATATTTAGGAAGAGAGGTTAATAGGTGGGTCACAGATAGCAGTGACCATCTTAGGAGTGCCATTTTCCTCTCATTCTCCTTCTTCATGAGCTGTAGAAACACGCACTTGTGACAGGGAAATTCTCCAGTTGCTAGACATGCTTAAAATGGTATGTGTTTCTGTTCTAGTGCTGAACTGCACTTTCCTCCTTATTAAAGTAGCCATTCAACAGATACATTTTAATGTGAATATTCTTTCTCAAATATCACCAAATTTAATAATACCCAAATTCCATCTTTATTCCTTAATTTAATCTAAATATGTAAATGATTAGTTCTCCGTTGAACAGAAGTAATTTTATGGACTCCGATTCTTTCAATATTTAATAACTCTTTTGTACTAGAAAAAAATGGCTAAAGGTTTATGTTTTAGCATTAAATGCATGTGCTTTTTAGCAAGCTTCGAAGGCTCCCTTGTGCTCTGAAATTATAACTAAGTATGCGGTACTAAAAATACAGGTTGTGGATAAAGAATGTCAGTTAATAAAGGATATGAGGGTATATCAAGAAAAATAACACCTTATAAAAAAAAAGAGGGCCTACTGGGGACTTGGAAGTAGAAAGAGATGCAAATAGGGGGTATCAGGAAAGGATAGTTGGGGGGCTGATGAGGTGGCTCAGTAGGTAAAGGCATTTACCAGGAAGGTTGAGGACCTGGGTTCTATCCCCGGGACCCATATGGTTAAAAGAGAGAACTGGCTTGAGCCGGGAACTCTGACATCCACGTGTGCACATCCTTCTCTCCCACAATAAATATATTAAAATGTAGCCTAAGACATATAATCGAAAGGATAATGTGATCAAAAAACATTATATGTATGTGTATATGGAATTATCATAATGAAAATCATTACTTCATAAAAACGAAGACATTAATTAAAAAGAAAGTAGTAACTTTGTGGCATACATATAGAACCAAATCAACATTTAAGAGATTTGATCAAAGGCAAAGATAGATCAGGGACAGAACAGAGAGTAAAATTCAGTATTCCTAACTTCTTGTCCCATGATAAAACAATTAAAAATAAAAGTAAATTAGTATATTGCCTTTAGAGCCTGCAGATTATAAATAATGTCAATATAAGTTAAAAATTCAATTGTGATGTGTTGTGTTGTTTAAGCATTGGAACTCTTCGAGTCTATCATCAAAACAACATGATCTTAAGAATCACTGATCAACATTAATCACTACTCACTGAGGGATGGAGCACTTTATTCATTCTTTTGTAGAATACTAAGAATGCAGCTGGAGATCAGGCATTTTGCCAGTGTTGAGGTCATTAGATGGATGTCAAGTTTGATCTAACAGGTACTCCTCATTGACAACACAGATGTAGGAACAGACAGTGACAGCATCATGGTATAAATGATGTAATGTTGATATAAACAGAGGATTGAGAATGTGTGGAGTAGTTCACCTGGAAGAAGACTCTAGGCAGGACTTGTATTGCTTGAGAATTTCATACAGGCACATGATGGGTTTTGATCAAATCTATCTGTATTCTCTCCCCTTCGACTCTTCACCCTAGTGTCACTTTCCCCCTCCCCCAATTTCATGCACTCCGTTTTGAAGATCATTTCGTCTGCTGGAGTATGGGTAGTCTATCAAAGGCCGCATCCCGGGAGAAAACCGAACTTCCCTACTCCCAGCAGTTGTTAACTGCTATTCTATCCTCAGCTAGGGGTAGGATTTTGTGATCCCACCCATCCTGGGATTTTGACTAGCCGGATCTCTTACAGGTCTCGTGCATACAGCCTGTCTTATTTAGGGTATTTATTGCTATGAAGAGACACCATGATCACAGCAGCTCTTATGAAGAAAATATTTAATTGGGGTGGCTCACTTACAGTTTCAGAGGTTCAGTCCATTATCGTCATGGTGGGGAGCATGACAGTGCCCATCCAGGCAGATGTGGTGCTGGAGCTGAGAGTCCTACATCTTGACTCAGAGGCAACAGGAAGTAGACTAACAGTCTCACTGAGGGAGGCTTGAGCAAAAGAGATCTCGAAGCCCACCCACACAGTGACACACTTCCGCCTACAAGGCCACACCTCCTAATAGTGCCAGTCCCTTTGCAGGCCGTTTTCTTTCAAACCACGACACAGCAATAGCTGCTGGGAGTTCGTATTTGCAACTGCCCTCTTATGTCTGGAAAACATGGCTGCAGCCAGACAGGACCTCACAGAGAGGTTGGCCAATGACAGTGGGCAGAGAGGGAGTAGAAAGGCTTTCTAGGTATGGAGTAAGGAGAGCTAGAATTTTGAGGAACTGATACACAGCATCATTTATCTAAATTCCCCTCTGAGAAATACAAAGAACCCAGGCAGACTGTCATAAACAGTTGTACAAACACTGGATGACTTGACAAGGGGTGGGGTGCAGCAACAGTGGACTTTCAACTTCACCCCAGAATTAGACCCATTCATTCCCTGGGTCACAGATGGTACTTAGGCAGCTCCTGATGGGGCCACTCCCTGCAGCTTTCAGCAGGAAGGGTAAAACAGACAAGTGTTGTTCCCAAAGGAGGAGAAAGAGCTGTGCATTCTCACTTCCCCCTCTGATGTCTTCAGTTCCCTGGGAGAAGTTGGAGGCAGGAGTCACAGATGCAAGAACAGCATGCTTGTGGAGCTCTGTCTGTATGCAAAGGCACAATCACAAAAGGGATAAAAAGCTCCCACTGAACATGATTGTATATAATTGGAAGAGACCTCCTAGACAAAATTGGAAACATTTTAGTGTGAATAAAAGTCAACTGTCTATGTAAGTAGAGACAGAGGTAGAATCAACATGTGTATGTTATTCAGCTTAATATTGCATGTGTGTTTTGCTATAAATACATAATTTTTGTTTTTTCGTTACCTGAAAAGTCTAGAAACAGCACTAGAACACATGTTCCCTATCAGTGTGAAAAAAGAGTACAGTGTGAAGGCTTGTAGAATGTAGACCTGCTCTAGTCTATGGAAAGAGGCTTCTTTAAAAATATTTGTTTGATTTTTAATTTTGTGTTTGTGTGGATGCCGACGGAGGTCAGAAGAGAGCACTAATCCAGGATCTGGAGTTACAGGCAATTGTGAGTGGTCCAATGTGGGTGCTGGGAGCCGAACTCAGGTCTTCCACAAAAACAGCACATGCTCTTAGCCACTGATCCATCTGTTCAGCCCAGAGTTGGGTTTCTTTAGTATTCATCATGACTTCCAACATAGACCACAGGCTGCTGTAGGGGGAAGTTTTCCTGTGTCCTGCGGCCACTCGTCCCAAATAAACATACAGAGGCTTATATTAATTACAAAGTGTTTGGTCTATGGCTCAGGGTTATTATTAACTAGCTCTTTCATCTTAAATTAACCCATTTCTATTAATCTATGTACTGCCACATGTCTTGTGACTTTACCTGTGTTCTATTACATCTTGTTCTCCTGGCAGCTCTAAGTGTCTGTGTTGACTCCACCTTTCTTCTCCCTCTGTCTCCCTTGGATTTCCCGCCTGGCTATAACCTGTCTTACCATAGGCCAAAGCAGCTTCTTTATTAACCAATGGTAGCAACACATATTCACAACATACAGAAAGACCATCCCACAGCACTTTCCCTTTTCTGTCTAATCAAAAAAGGTTTTCATCTTAGCGTAGTAAAATTACATATAACAAAAGAGTTATCAAGCAAAAATTATAGTTATAATATCCAGTTTAGGCCGGGTGGTGATGGCGCATGCCTTTAATCCCAGTACTCAGGAGGCAGAGGCAGGCGGATCTTTGTGAGTTCGAGGCCAGCCTGGGCTACAGAGTGAGTTCCAGGAAAGGTGCAAAGCTACACAGAGAAACCCTGTCTTGAAAAAAACCAGATATATGTATCTCCAGTCTATTTCTATTTGGCAAAATTAAAGAAAATATTGTACCATCTATCCTGTATTTGTGAGTTAAAGTTTCATATCTAATTTACCTTCTATCATAACCAAGGAAAACTATAATTATAGCTGTCTAGTCTTCATCCCCATCAAAGACCCCAGAAGGATATTATCTGAGTAATCAGGAAGTAAGTACATTGCAAGCAGCTTCCAAAATTCTAGAAATAACAGAGACATCTGGCTGCCTAGACAGTCACCCAAAGTTCCTCTGTAATGTTGGGGGTATCTATCTTGAGCCTACAGTCCTAGAGTATCTGGCAGACTTTTCCATGAAGCAGGAAGCTTGAAGGACTCTTCTGCCTATTGACAAAGTTCATCAGTTGCCTTCCTCTGTGTTCTGCAGGATGTCTGGCAGTTTCTTCTGCAAAGCAGGAACCTGAAGGACCATCCCGCCTTGTTTTGGCAAAGTCCTATGGATTCTGCATGTCCAGTTTATACAACATACTGTCAAACAGTCTAGGCAAAAGCAGTTTTTTGCTCAAATCGCTCCCTTTCTTATAGTGTAAACAAACTCCATAATGAGTTTTTTCAATGCCCATCATTCTTTTTGAAGTAATTGGTGCTGCCAGGAGCAGAGTATCTCATTGTCCAGAAAAGTCTAAGTTCTTAAAACATTTTAAATGCCATATTCTCTAGGTCTTTGAAGTGTTCGAAGATTATCTATCTATCTGAAATATATCTCCACATATGGAGAAAACCTAATTAACATGACTATAAGTTTGACTATTATTGATGACTATTACTTTGTACTTTTTAAAAGATTTACTTTATATATATATATATACTTACTTAATTTACTTAATATATACATACATTAAGTATACACACACACATACACACACACACATATATATATATATAAAACACTATATATATATAGTGTTCTCTCTTCATGTATGCCTGCAGGTCAGAAGAGGACACCAAATCTCATTACAGATACTTGTGAACCACCATGTGGTTGCTGGGAATTGAACTCAGGACCTCTGTAAGAGCAGCAAGTGCTCTTAACTGCTGAGCCATCTCTCTAGACCCTACTTTGTATTTTTTAACTATACATTGTATTTTTAAATGAGCTGCATACCAATGGTAGCAACACATATTCACAGCATACAGAAAGACCATCCCACAGCACTTTCCCTTTTCTGTCTAATCAAAGAGCAAGGTTCTCATCTTAACATAGTAAAATTACATATAACAAAATAGTTAATACCTTAAACAAGAGTAGAAATATACATATAGTATAACAAAATTGACCTTATATTTGTATCAATAAACCCAAATCTATACCAATGTAAAGTATTTTGAGATTAATAGTTGTTTTTTGGATTAAAGTAGATTCAATAATCTACCTTTTATCTCATCATTTCTATATCATATCCCCCTCTCTTTTTTTTAAGAAAGAGGTTGACTATAACCATTTATAATCAACCCCCTTAAAATGAAAACAAACACTCATAAACATTATTTTGGGAATTTGGGCATAATTTTCTACACTGCTTTCTGCTGATTGAGGGTACTGATAATCTTTATGGGGATCCTGAGAAAATTTATGGTCAAGTCCTGACTGGGGTATTTTGTATGGTTGGTCCATCTCAACCAGTAGCGTTGATGTTGTTGTGGATGTTGGATCATCTGGGCCGTTGTTCCCATTGGAGACCTTTCAGGAGGTCTTGCTCAATCAAACCATATTAAGCTGGAAGCAATTTACTGGTTCTTATTTTCTGTGGAAACAAAAGCAGAACCTCTTTTCCAAAGCAAGATATCCTTAGAGCCAAATTTCAAAGTCAAGATACCTTTAAAATATATATGTTGGTTTAGCTTAGCAGCCCCCACGATCAAATGTCTGTCTGTAGCTAGCTCATTAACAGTCAAAAAATTCAAAGAAAACATAATATACATAATCCAGACTCTTTGTCTATTTTCCATTTTTACATGACTTATTTTACTTTATATTATTTTTATTATCTCTTTAAAGATTTTATTTTTTAATTATTTATTTCTTTTCATAACTGCCTATATTCTTTTCCTTCTCTCTCTCAAACCTATGTACATTTTTAAAATACATTGTAACCCATTTAGAGGCCTTTCTGTCTGAATCTGTTTTTACTGTGTTTCTTAACCCTTTGTCTATATGAGCAAAAACCTTGACCCACCCACAGTACGCTGGCTGGCAGAGCTTGTGGTGATAGCTTAAGCCTGCAGGCAGTGGCTGGGAGAATCTTCTTTTCACAGCGACCCATGTTAGAGGCTTTGGGTACTGTCATGCAGAGGGAGGCTATGCTCTCCAGCCCTCAACTGTGCTCTTAAGCCAGTGGCTGTGCTTTCGAGCCTGCAGGCAGTGGCTGGGAGGAGCCTCTTTGTATGGAGGCAGTGAAGACAGAGGGAGTCTGCCATGTTCACCTGAGGCCTGCCACAGCCAGGGGACAAGGTTCTGTACCGGCCTAAATGAGAGACATGAACTAGGAAGCTGCTCTTGGCTCCATTTTAGGACCTTTCTTTAAGCTTTCAGGTTTTATGTGGAAATTCTTGCCAAACGTTGGGAGCCAAATGTAGCCAGAAGTTTTCCTGTGTCCTACAGCTGCTTAATCCCAAATAAACATAGAGAGGCTTATATTAATTTGGTCTATGGCTCAGGCTTATTATTAACTAGCTCTTTCATCTTAAATTAACCCATTTCTATTAATCTGTGTACTGCCACATGTCTTGTGACTTTGCCTGTGTTCCATTACGTCTTGTTCTCCTGGCAGCTCTAAGTATCGGTGTGTCAATTCCACCTTTCTTCTCCCTGTATCTCTCTTGGATTTCCTACCTGAATATAACCTGTCTTACCATAGGCCAAAGCAACTTCTTTATTAACCAATGGTAGCAACACATGTTCACAGCGTACAGAAAGACCATCCCACAGCAGGCTGCGCACTTTATTTTTTCTCTCTCATCTCTTTATCATTATACTCTTTTTTTTAAATTTAAACTCAAGAGATTTGTTATAATATTATGGGCAAGTTTGAAACCCTCTAGTAGAAAAAATATTTGTGGTAGAAGAGCTGATGGCAGGACTCTGGCTGGCTGGTGACAGCAAACCTAGCTGGCTCAGGATTTTTCTCAGGACCCAGAGGGACATCTTGTTTGGACTAAGGACTCACAGATTTATGAAGTTGGTAGACCAAAAGAATTCTGACTCCATATTTAAGAAAACTTCTCCAAAGTATTTTAGGTGGAGTATATCTTAGGCTGGAACAGGACCAAGAGAATGTGTACAGAATATAAAGAAGAATTCACTATAATGGCTCACATGGTACAGACTGGGTGACTAACAAGGGCCACTTGCAAACTGGAGAGACTGAGGACCTGGAAGCTATTCAGTCTGTGAAGCTGGATGCCCCAGCAGTCTTAATCTGGTGCTGAAGGCCTGCAGCGTTGCTGGCTTCTGAATGCCAGTGAAGGGTGATGGCAGGGTCAGGATGGATGCACTCACCAGCGAGAAGCTAAGGCAGGCAAACAGCACTGCTTCTTCTTTAAATCAGGGTCACTGGGTGGGAGGTACCACACACCCTGAAGGAGGGTGTTCTCACCTCAGTGCATCTGTGTGGAAACACCTTCACAGGCCTTCCTAGATGCATGTCTCCTAGTTGGTTCTAGATTCTATCAGGTGGACATTCAAAATGAACCATCACCATGGTTGATTTGCAGATTAAGCATAGTGTGTGGTACCAGATTCTGCAATGAACACTGTGGTGATACATTGTGTACCCCAATAAAGCTTACCTGGGGGAGCAGAGGACAGAGCCAGCCACTAAATTAGACATAGAGGTCAGGCAGTGGTGGCATACACTTTTAATCCTATCACTCAGGAGGCAGAGATCAGTCTGGATCTCTGTGAGTTCAAGGCCACACTGGGCTACATGAGAAAAACAGAACCAGGCAGTGGTGACACACACCTTTAATCCCAGGAAGTAATATGGCAGGGTAGAGAAAGGTATATAAGGTGTGAGGAAACAGGAACTCTCTCTTGAGGCTGAGGATTTTGTAGAGGTAAGCTAGTGGGTGGCTGTCCTGATTATCTGATCTTTCAGCTTTCACCCCAATATCTGGCTCTTGGTTTTTTTTTTTTTGTTATAAGACCTTTTAAGATTCATATTTCAGGACACAGCAAAATTAGCTAACACTTTTAAATCACAGAAGTTCTAGCCTGATGAATGTTGTATCACCACCATGTTTCTAGTCCTTTTGATTGACACCCCTGAAGGCTAGGAGTGTAGTCTTCAGCATCTCCAATCTTGGGAATTTTCTTCTGTCTGTAAAGTGGTATGAGGTCTATAGTTACCTTGTTGTGTATTGTAAAAAGTGAATTGTAAAAAAAAATTGAAATCTAGAAAACAACTGTTTATAGACATCAGACAACACTTAGCCCAAGACTGGTTCCTCAGAGAGGGAAACCAATGAGGCAAGTTTTATAATCCCTTAACTTTTGTTCTAGACACAAATTCCAGGCTAGAGGCACTATGTGGGGGAGAAGTAGGGAGATGGTGATCCAAGCTCATGGAGGAGACACTGGCTGGAGATTGCAGGGCCCAGTTGTAGTGAGGAAGTAGCTATTTTGACGAAGAGCCTGGAACTCTGCAGGGATGTCTGAGAGGATCTCTGTGTAAGTAGAGTATGCCACATCCTGCTGAGCAATGACTGTCCAAGGACTGCTAATTCAAAGGTGCCTCAAGGTCACACCATAGCAACAGAGTTGGATGCCAGGACTTAGTCACCTATTCATGAGCTTGCAGCCAGTGAGGGATGAGGACAGGAGTTCTTATTGGGGTTCTCTGGATTGTATTTTTCTTCTTGATACTTCTTACAGCCTTGTAGCTCACTCCTCTCTCCCTCATTATATGACTGGAAAATAGTAGGTACTGAGACACAGTAGGTAGTGGAACATAGTAGGTACTATGTATTTGTTGGTTAAATCTTTGTAGTATGATTGCTATGCACTTAAGGGGAGATTTCTAGCAGGTACCGACCATACCCACAGAGATGTATCATTTTGTAAAGACAGTAACAGATACAATCCAGGCCAGTCATGGAAGGAAGGTATTTCCCATCCCCTCTAATCATACACATGGGTCACAACCTCTTCCACCTAGACCCAATTCAGCTTCAGTACCTGCTCTTAGGAAGGCTGTGGGCCATCTATCTTGAAGAGTTTGAGCTCCTAGGAAGTGTGGAAGTTCTTACATCCTTAGATTATCAACTTCAAGCAGCATGTTAAAAATAGTGCACAGAAATGTGCATTTTAAGTCCTTATGTTTAAAAACATATTAGTCTAAATTTAAAAGAAATAAAAAAAACCAATATCCCTAAATATCAGATCATGAAGATTATTATTTTTGTTATTATTTATTTATTTTTAATAAATGTATTTATTTATTTATTTATTTACTTATTTATTTAACATCCTGAAGGCAGTTTCCCCTCCCTTCTCTCCTCTCAGTCCCTCCCCCAACCCTTCTTCTGTTCCCACCCCTCAATCCACTTTCCCTCCCTTTCTGTTAAGGAGAGGACAGGTCTTACACAGATATCAACAAAACATGGTTTATCAAGTTGCAGTAAGACTAAGCATCTCCCCATGTAGTAAGGCTTGGCAAGGTGACCCAGTCTGAGGAGTAGTGTCCCAAAAGCCAGTAAAAGAGTAGTAGACAGCCCTCCATTCCCTCTGCTAGGAATCCCACAAGAAGACCAAATCACACAACTGTAACATATATGCAGTGAGCCTAGGTCAGTTCCATGCAGGCTGCCTGGTTGTTGGTTTAGTCTCTGGGAGCCCCTGTGAGCCCAGGTTAGTCGATTCTATGAGTTTTCTTATGGTCTTTGACCCCTCTTGCTCCTACAATCCTTTCTCCCCCTCTTCTGCAAGATCCCTTGAACTCTGCCTAATGTTTGGCTGTGGGTCTGCATCTGTTTCCATCAGTTGCTGGATGATGCTTCTCTGATGACAATTGGGTTAGGCACCAATCTGGTCACAGGAGACAGCCAGTTCAGGCTATGTATCCGCTATTGCTAGGAATCTTAGCTGGGGTCATCCTTGTAGATTCCTGGGAGATTCTCTTGTGCCAGGTTTTTACATGATCCTGAAATGTCCCCTCCACTTCCAGTACTCTCTTTCAGTACTTTATCCCCTCACTCCCTGCAAGTAACTGTGTTGCAACTCTGTGGGTTTGATCTTTGGTTTTGGCACGGAAATGTGAGTTTTGCAACTCTGGGGGAAAGGTATCCTGACTACTTGGGGAGTCAGGTGAACACCTTGAGTTGTTAGACAGCTCTGACGGCTGGAGCTGCAATGGGACTGCTCAGCCCTCGTGGGCAAGGTATCCTGGATACCTCGAGCTGCTAGGACAGCTCAGCCCTGCAGGTATCCTGGATACCTCGAGCTGCTAGGACAGCTCTGAGAACTGAAGCTGCAATGAGACAGCTCAGCCCTGGAAGGGAAGGTACTCTGAATGCTCAGGAGAGTCAGACTTGGAGCTGCTAGGACAGCTCAGAAGGGAAGGATATCCTTACTGTTAGGGAGCCAGGCTATACCTGGTGTGGTGGGGGATGGTCTCCCCACAGGATAAAGCAATCCCGCTCCTCTGCTGGAGAGCTACTACAGCTGAGCTTTGCTCAGCCCCCACTTAAGGGGGCTTCTCAACAGAGCTCTGCTTTTTCTCTGGCCTAAGATGTTGCTTGTTTTTGCTTCACTCTGCAAAGCGGGGGAAACCCTGCAGGAATGTAGCAATCTCCTCAGGCTCTGGAGAAAAATGTTACTTTTTCAGCTCCCCCTTGCTCAGTCTACTATGGGACGTCTCAGCAATCTTCTTCTCTGAACTGGTGAATGAAGATCTTCACACCCAAAACTCTTTTGAGAAAGAGATTTATTTGGTAAGGAGGAGTCCAGGAGAGTGGCTGCCTCTACCAGGGTGTAGAGAACAGCCCACAACTGACCAGGCAGGGTAGTTTATATAGGATCTCTTGGGAGTGGAGTCAACCAGGGACTGGTTAGTTTTTTCTCCCCAGGGATTGATCAGTTTTGTGGGCTAGGGGCAGAGATGGTCCTGATTTTAGAGCCAAACTGTGTTTGTTTCACTGGCCTTTCTTTGCTTTTTGACACTAATTATAAGGCCAGGGCATATTTCTTTCACTGACTCTGATTCTAAGGAAAAAGAGCATTTTTGTTGTTGTTGTTTGGTACTGGTTTCAGAGTCAGGGCATGTTTCCTTGGTTCTGGGTGTGGGGATAAAGTGTTCATTTCTTTGGCTCAGGTCTCAGACCCAGGCTGTGTTTCTTCCCTGGTTCAGGGTTCCAGGGTCAGGGTGCTTGTATTCTGCTCTGATTGGTTGGTTTCACTGGTCAGTTGGCCAGGGGCAGAGATGGCTTTCACTGAGTTTCTTTAGCCAGCCCCTTTCCCCCTACACTTCCCACCTGATTGCGCATGTTCCCATCCCCACCTGCCCTCAGTCCACTCACAAAATCTCTATTTTCCCTTCCTAGGGAGATCTGAGCATCCCCCCATGAACCTCATTCTTACCTAGTCTTTCTGGGCATGGGATTTGTAGTATTATTATCCTTTATTTTATAGTTAATATCCACTTATGAGTAAATACACACCATGTTTGTTTTTCTCAGTTTGGGTTACTTCACTCAGGATGATTTTTTTCTAGTTGCATCCATTTGCCTTCAAGTTTCTTTGTGTCCCTTGTTTTTAAAAGCTGAGAAATACTCCATTGTGTAAATGTACCATATTTTCTTTATCCATTCCTTGGTTGAGGGACATCTAGGTTGTTTCCAAGTTCTGGCTATTACAAATAAAGCTACTGTGAATATAATTGAGCAAGTGTCCTTGTGGTATGGTTGAACACACTTTGGATATATATCCAAGAATGAGATAGTTGGGTCTTGTGGTAGATTGATTCCCAGTTTTCTTAGAAATCACCACACTGACTTCAAAGTGGCTGTACAAGTTTGCATTCCCAACAGCAATGCAGGAGTGTGGTGATATTTTATTTGTGCTTTAATAAATAAAGCTTGCTTGGTGATCAGAGGAAGTAGCAAGTCATTTTAAGTAAACAAAGAAGTCAGGCAGTGGTAACACATTCCCTTAAACCTATCACTTAGCAGGCAGGATTTCTGTGTGTTCAAGGCCACACCAGGGAACAGAGCCAAGCATGGTGACACACACCTTTAATCCCAGTACCAACCATAGAGTTCTGGAGGCCTGTACAGAAAGGAAGTGACAGAGCTGGCCAGGAAGAGGAAGTGATGTAGCCAGAAAGAGCACAAATCAGATGGCAGAACAGCAAGTCATATAAGCCTGGGTAGATAGGAAATCACTCTCATTGGAAGCTGAGGAGTTGGTGAGGTGAGGTTAGCTCATGGTTTGTCCTATTTCTCTGATCTTTCTCTCAGGCTTTGACCCAGATTTCTGGCCCTGTGTTTTTTATTTATTGAGATCATTTAGAAGTTCATCTATAGTTGGTGCCCACATGGCAAGAATTCACTAAAAAAAAAAAACCCACTTACAGGGCCCCTGGCTCAGGCTGGTTGCATGGCTCAGGCTGGAGCATATGGCCAGAGTCTTTTTGGCTTTCTTTCTACTGGTAGGTGGTGGTCTCTCTCTCTCTCTCTCTCTCTCTCTCTCTCTCTCTCTCTCTCTCTGGATTTCCAATCTCAGATGGACACCACTCTATGTAGCTGCTTTGAAATTTCCTCAGATTTATACTGTTCTACACAGTTGACAGACTTGCTAAGTCAATTATGATTTCTTAAAGGGTGAAATTAGTTAAAAGAGCTTTTTTCCCACATTGAAAAAATGGAAAACATTTTTTACCATGGAAGGAATTTGGTCTCTCTTTGATAACACATTAGGTAGTCTGAAAATGGAACAATTAAATGAGAGGATAATTAATGTTGATGGGATATATGTAACATCAATTATGAATATTATTTGCTTAATCATTTTTATTTAACATTAAAAAGGTTGGTCAATTTAAGTGCCAAGATAAAAGCTTTAGAAAAACCTGTTAAAATGAATCATAGAGAAATTCAGACCCAGACAGAAAAAATTAAAGGCAAAATTATAACAGGATTGAATTATATGATTACAGAGAGACAGCTTGTTTTCAAATATCCAAACTTAATCTATCCAGTAACCTTACAGGAACTGCCTTCTCTAGGGTGTGTACAAACTAACTGGACTCCAGTAGAAATGTTAGATTTAAGGAGATTTAAAGAAGCTATAGTGTCATATGGCATGCATTCTCCATTTGTAAAGCAGATGTTAAACTTGTGGTCAACCTATAATAGAATTATCCCTCAGGACTGGAAAGAATTAATTATAGCTGTCCTAGAAGCTGAAGCACAATTAAAATGGAGAACGTGGTTTAAAGAGGAAGCTAAAACAAATAGAGCAACAAAGTAGAACTAGAGGTGTGGAAATTTCCCAGGATCAGCTTCTTGGAGAAGGTGATTATGCTGATATAAAAAGACAATGTTTATATGATAACCAAACCTTAATTCTATGCCACATGGCAGCCATGAATGCATGGGACAGAACTGAGGAAGCAGGAAAGAAAATTGAATCATTTATGAAAGACATACAAGGCCTGAAAGAATCCTTCATGGACTTCTTACAAAGGCTGTCTTCAGCAGTAAATAGAATGATACCAAATTGAGAAGATAGACAGATAATAATTGAATCTCGGGTTTTTGAGAACATGAATGCAGCATGCAAAAGAATAATCAGGCCTGTAATGCCAAATAAGCACCCTTGGAGGATTGGACCAGGGACACAATTAACACTGAGTCTCATGAAGATGATGATATGTGGATAGGAGATGTGATATCAAAAGCTTTGAGGAAAAATAATAATTTCAGATGTTTCAGTTGCAGTAAACAAGTTCATTTGAAAAGGGAATGTAAACAGGGCATTCCTAGAAATAATGTTTATTCCAGGAACAATGGCAACAGAATTCCCCTCCCTTCTGGATTATGCAGAAGGTATGGTAAGGGTAAACATTGGACCAACAAATGTAGATCAACAAGAAACAGACAAGGTAATCCTTTGCCTATGCCATGGAGAAACTCCCAGAGGGGCCTCATGCAGGCCCCCACAGAAAATTCAGTTCAGACTTTTCCTGCCATCATAGAAGAAATCCCTCCTCAGAGTAATTAAATAACCAAATGCCTATTGGAATAAATCAGGCTGCTTGGGGTGATATAACAGCTGTAGCGGAGAGAATAGGAAATCCAGAGAAAGCATAAAGCAAATTTTTTGGCAAACTTCTATAAATGAACAAAGACTAAAATTAAAAATACCAATAAATGACATTCTCTTGGAAGGTTTGGTAGACACAGGTGTGGATGTTACAATAATTGCACCAGAATTTTGGCATCCAAATTGGCCTCTTCAGGAGGTAAATGTTCATCTGTGAGGGATTGGAACATTATCTCAAGTGAAATAGAGTGCAAGATGGCTTGAATGCATAGGACTAGAAGGATAGAGAGGAAAATTAAAGCCATATGTGGCTAATATAGATATGAATTTATGGGGCCATGATCTATTACAACAATGGAATATTCAAGCCAGGCAGTGGTGGTGCACACCTTTAATCCCAGCACTTGGGAGGCAGAGCCAGGCAGATCTCTGTGAGTTCGAGGCACCCTGGTCTGCAGAGTGAGATCCCGGACAGGCACCAAAACTATACAGAGAAACTCTGTCTTAACAAACAAACAAACAAACAAACAAACAAACAAACAAACAAACCGATGGAATACTCAGATTGACATTCCTCCAACCTCACAAACAAACCATAAACTAACACATGCTTCTGAGAGAACTATTAGGAGGTATTATTATAAAGAGCAGTCACCAGCCATCCAGATTGTATAAGAACAGGCACAATAACTGCTGATCTTTCAAAGACATCAACAGCTCTACCTTTAAAACGATTAACAGACAAGCCTGTATGGGTTCAGCAATGGCCTTTAACAACAGAGAAACTGCAGGCTTTAGAAGAGCTGGTTCAAGAGCAGTTAAATGCTCAGCATATTGAAGAATCAACTCACCCTTGGAATTCTCCTGTATTTGTTATTAAAAAGAAATCTGGTAAATGGAGAATGGTAACAGACCTAAGAGCAATTAATAAAGTAATTCAGCCAATGGGCTCTCTACAATCTGGAATTCCTTTGCCTACTCTGTTACCAAAAGGATGGCCTCTTATAGTTATTGATTTAAAAGACTGTTTCTTCTTAATACCCTTACAAGAAAAGAACAGAGAAAGATTTACCTTCATGGTGCCTACTTATAATAATTCTTAACCAGTTAAGAGATATCAATGGGGGATCCTCCCACAGGGAATGTTGAATAGTCCAACCCTGTGCCAATATTTTGTACAACAGCCATTGGAAATGATATGGAAAAATTTTCCTAAATCTATAATTTATCATTATATGGATGATATTTTACTAGCTGATTCAAATGCAAATACTTTAGAAAGAATGTTTGAAGAAGTAAAGAAAATTTTGCCTTGTCGGGGAATTACAAATTGCTCCTGAAAAGATACAAAGAGGAGATTCTATTAATTATTTAGGATATAAAATAGGTTTACAAAAAATTAGACCCCAAAAGGTGCAAATTAGGAGAGATCAATTACGGACTCTTAATGACTTTCAAAGATCATTCAGAGACATTTCCCATCTACAAACTGTTGATGGGGTAAAAAAAATGATGAACTGAGTAATTTGTTCAAAATCTTAGAAGGTGACAAGGAAGGTGACAATAGTCCAAGAGAATTATCACCTGAAGCTGAGAGAGAATTGGCCTTGGTGGAAAAGAAAGTACAGGAAGAACATGTAGATTGAGTGAATCCAAAGCTTGATTGCATTTTACCCTCTAAGCATTCTCCTACTGATATTTTAATGCAGAGGGGAAGATATTATATTGGAATGGATATTTCTACCAAAAAAACAGAGTGAAAAAAATCAAAAATTTATGTGGAAAAGATCTCTGACTTGATTTTTAAAAGGAAAATTGAGACTTCATCAATTAGCAGGAATAGACCCAGCAAAAATTGTAGTACCTTTAACTAAGGAGGACATTGAAAAATTATGGGCAGAAAGTGAACCTTGGCAAAGAGCTTGCAGTAATTTTTGGGAGAGATTAACAGCAAATATCTCCAAAGTGGTAGAATTCAACTTATAAAGAGGGCTGATTGGATTCTGCCTCAAATTGTTCAGGAAACATCCATATCTGGAGCTTGTACATTTTATACAGATGCAAACAAACAAGGAAAGGCAGGTTAAAAGTCAGAAAATTTAAGTAAAGTAGTTCAAAGTACTTATACCTCAGTTCAAAAATCGGAATTGTATGCTATTCTGTTGGTATTAATGGATTTTTCTGAACCTCTCAACATAGTTACTGACTCTCAGTATGCTGAAAGGGTGGTCTTACATATTGAGACTGCAGAATTTATCCCTGATGAATCAGAATTAACTTTGTTATTTATTCACTTACAAGAAATATTCAGGAATAGGAAGCATCCTTTATACATAACTCATATCCAATCCCATATGAGTCTGCCAGGCCCTCTAGCACAAGGTAATGACAAGATCAATAAACTATTGATAGGAAACGTGATGGAGGCCTCAGAATATCATAAAAAGACATCATTTCAATAGTAAAGATTTTAAAAAAGATTTTTCTATAACCTGGCAACAAGCTAAGGAAATTGTAAGGAAATGTCCTACTTGTTCTTTTTTTAATCAGACTACTACCAGCAGGATGTAACCCAAAGGGTACTCAGAGGAATGAAATCTGGCAGATGGATGTGTTTCACTTTGGAAAATTGAAATATGTACACCACACCATTGATACTTATTCAGGATTTCAGTGGGTGACTGTGGTTGATATATTGTGCACACCAGTAAACTTATCTGAGGGACAGAGAACAGAACAGCCACTATATTAAACGTAGAGTTTAGGTAGTGGTAGCACGCACCTTTAATCCTAGCATTCTGGAGGCAGAAATCCATGCGGATCTCTGTGAGTTCAAGGCTACACTGGAAACAGAGCCAGGCATAGTGGCACACAGCTTTAATCCCAAGACTTGAGATCTCATGTCTTGCTTCGGAAAGACACATGCCTTTAATCCCAGGAAGTGATAGCAAGAAGCAGAAAGGTGTATAAGGTGTGAAGACCAGGAACTAGAGGCTTTTAGGCTTTTAAGCTTTAAGGCTT